>JACDJE010000678.1:113150-167311 GCA_016647715.1 Pavo muticus
AAAAAAAGCCTGTTTTTTTTTTTTGGCCTTCTTATGCTTTTTTTAGATGCAGTGAGGGAGGGGAACAAGTCTTGCTTCTTGAAGAAAGATTTCAAAGACTTCCACTGAAGTCTGGGGACAGAGTGAGGTGTCCCTGAATTATTAATTCTTGCTCTGAGTAGGTAAAATTTATGTGCTGCTCACAAACTTGGAAAATATGTGTCTCCTTGGCTAATGGTGAACTCTAATAAGATACAGTCTACTCTCTGTTGGTGTGAAAATGGGAGCAGTTTTCAAGTTTTAAGATATTCTTTCATACCTAATGCTTCCCTTAAATTTTGTTCTTAACTTCCCACATCCTTAACATGCAGTTAATCATCTGGCAATGAATTTAGCAATCATCTGTCGTTTTGCTTATTTTGTAATCTAATAACCATTGCAGCCATTGGAAGAGACGATTTGCCAATGAATCTGAGATAATATGATGGTGTCTGTTCATTCCAGGCCCAAAACAGAGACTGCACTTTCATTCTTGAAGAACCTTTCAAGAGCATCCAAGAATTCCACAGGGCAAATGCCAAGTCTCTGCACCTGTCTCCAAGCTATTCTCAGAATTTCTTCAATTTATTTTTGCCTCTGAGGATTCACCAGCCATAGTGTTTCTGAACTGATCACTTACCACCACAGTCATCTGTGTTTTGGACATCTTTGATAGCTACAGCTCATCCCTCACAACAACATCTGAGTTAAGACACTAATTAAGGGCTGTTACATCTTCTCTTGGAGGTTAGTATTCTTGTGCTTCTGTGGCCTCAGCTTGGAGACTTCCTGACTAATGTCAAGGACTGAGCAAATTACTCAGAACTTCTTGTCAGCTGTGTTCCTTTTCAAAAGTTTAATTAGCAGAGAATAACACAGTTTGAAAAAATGTAGCCAAACCAAAAGCCAGCTCCTGCAAAATGCTTAGCTTGTTAGCAGTAAAGCTCTTAGGACTGTATCTCTTTTGGAATTATACAAGCTTAAGACAGTTAGCAGAACTCCACAATCAATGAGTCCCAAACCTGCTTTTATACACACCTTCAGATAAGCTAAAAATATAGAACATCTGGTGCACATGGGTACGTATCTATAAAATGAGCATTTTTAATTTTTCCTTTGCTTTGGGTGACGGTATGCGGGCTAAACCAACATAATGTCAGTAGTGTGCTTTAGAACCAAATCGGCCCCAAAGTATGATTATTCCTCCATTCCTGGAGGTATATAAGCCATTCTGTAGAACTCTGGAACTCTTTAGAATAGGAGCTAGGTATATATATTTTTACTGTTATCTCATAGTGCAACAGGGGTTACTGTTTGAAGCACTTCACAGACATCAGTGAAGATAGTAGGAAAAGTTTAAAACAGATAAAAGAAAGTGCTTCTTTACACAGTGGGTGGTGAACTTCTGAGCTTTGCTGCCACAGTAGTTTGTAGAAAGTACAAAAAGGTTCAGGAAGGGATTAGACAAGTTCACAGGCCAGAGGTCCATAAATAGATACGATGAGGACCTGGGCAAGTGAGTTTCCCATAAGACTCTCGATGCAACAGCTTTGGGGGAGTACAAAGTAAATGGGGTTCTAGGTTCACGTGCCCTCTTTAAATAGCTTATCCCATTGCACTGAGACAGCATCCTGGGCTGGATGAACCACCAGTTGCCCAGGAGGGCAGTTTCTAGGTTCTTACATTCTTCATATAACTTGCACTCAAGCAGTGCAGGCTGTTAGATTCAGCCTTGGCTCTACAGGTCCAGTCCTTGTGAAATCCAGAGTCAAAAGGGGACACTTTCTGGAGCCCTCCTGCTAGCAGGGGTAGCACAAGCTATTTCAGAACAGAGAGAAGATGTATCATCCAGTCTCTGTAGGGAGAACAGTTACCTTGACTTTTCCAGAGGAGCTATACTTCATAATGCAAAGAGCAAACAGTAATTTCTCACTGAGCCACTTACTTTCAGAGGTAATATATCTTTAGCCATTTCCATTAGATCAACTGTCCTTCTTCAGACTGTTCTCTGGCACAGTCACTTGGCTTCAGTGTGAGGTGAGTGTGAATAGGAATGGCAATTGGCTAACATGCTCTGAAACACTCCGTTCATCTCAAAGTGTTTGCAACTACTAGCTGCTTTTACAGTCACTCTTTTTCACAATTAACAGAACAAATCAAGGACACTGAATGCCAAAGCAAAAAGCTTTTTTTTTTTCTCAAATAGATAGTATACATTCAATTTATGAAACTCACACATCTTGGATTTTATTTTCTTACTTGAATCCATTTAATGCTGCAAAATAATATTTGCTTCAAATAGGAGTTTTCTTTTTGTGTTCCCACTGCTTCATACCATGCATACTGTGATATATATCTCGGCTGTCCTTTTCACAGAGCTTATGCAGCAGAAATCTCTCTTTAGGGTCAGAACATCAGCTGACAGGCACATGCTGCTCTGACTCCAATGAAGCTATATTGACATTCTTTGGCTAAAGAGAGCTGGGACAGTATCTCTGAGAACACAGTGTAAAGTGCATCATATTTCTTTTGCTGGTTCAATGATTGGAAGAAGTCCAGCAAAAAAAAAACCAATGTGATTAAAAATGGAAACTACTTTTCCAGCCCTCTCTGCATGCTGGCTTACTGATTACATGAATTAACTGGGGATGCCTTTCTCTTAGCATAATGCAAACACCTCCCCACAAGCAATCTTGTGTTAAAATATGTGTGCAGTTAAAATGTTAGAATCCATCTAGCCTTCTTATGATCCTGACAATATAACTGAATGTACTTTTTCTGGGAGAGTACCTTTTAGTTGACTCCCACAGGCTTTCAGTGCTTTCCATTAGCTTCCTTCCTGATCTCACCATATGTAAGGCATGGATGGAAGGCACATATAGCACACAAAGCAGACCATTAAGAAGTGTGAAAGAAAAGCCAGACAGCTCATACACAAACCCAGTATAATAAAACTAAGAGAATGTGGCACAAAGGCAAGCCTAGTAACTGTCAAGAGGAATCACTTTGGTAGTAAGAGAAGTTCAGATATTTAGAAGGTACTGTATCTAAAGCCTGTTTAGGCACCAAGCATTCTTGTCACGCTTTGCATCAGCCATGATTATAAACTATTTGAGGTTTAAAGTGTTTTCTGATATTTATCAGTGGGTCATTAACCTTAAGAGCATCAACATTTCAATTGTCAGTAAGATTAAAAAAGGCCCATTATAGCAAAGTACATTGTACGTAGAGATATTGGAGTGCTGATGAATTACTAGCTCCGCTCAGATACAGACTTCAGTATGGCACAGCCTTCAGTGTAGTGAGAGATAGAAAATGGATTAATTGCTGTGTGACACCTAATGTTGAAGAGCTAGCAGCAAACTAAATGAGATGGTTTAGCACACAGAGAGACTTACAGGTTTTATTCACAAGAGAAAGAGTGTACACCAGCTTTTAGTTTCTGCAGGTGATGCCAATAAAGAGAGTGCAGAGAAAAGCAGACCTGAGTAATGACATTGTGGACCCAGGCCCTTATTTAGATGTGGAGGAGAGGAGTCTAGGCAGGAAGGAGGGTTGATGCCACGAACAGGACAAAGCAGAGACACAGAGTCAAGGCAGTAGGTCTTAATCAGCAACACCTACTAGATCTACCCGATCCTTTATTTATGTGATTCCAGATAAAGATAACTCAAAGAACCATCCAGGCCTCATGCATGAAGTGAGAATTTAGGGCCCATCCGGTAGGCATTGCTGTTACCTGTCAATGCACTGTACATACAATGTGCTGGGACCTGCTCTACAGAGAGCAATAGGCACAGAACTTCTCTCAGAGGAACAGTCTCCTCATTTGCAGTGCTTCCAGGTGAATCCAATGTAATGGAAAGCTCGAGGGAGGAGGTTATAGGAAGAGAAGAGTTTGGGATAGGGAGAATAAAGCTCACGGTGTGGTTCTGCAGCAGGGGTGCTGAGCCTAGCAGGAACAGGAGCTCTTGCCATCTCTCATTGATGGAATCAGGGTGTGTTTGGCTGCAAGGAGAGCTTTAGGAAAAACATCTTTTCTATACCATGGCTCATATCTCTATTTGCTGCTTGCTGTCACCAGAAGCCTCCTGTGGGAAGGACTCTTCAGTGTGCAGGAACAGGTGGGTTTGGTCTAGACTGTTTGTGAGCTACAGCGTAAGAAAAGCAGGAAACGAGGTCTACGCTGGCAGTCTACTTTGTAGTTATAAAAGTTAAGACATAATAAGGAGCCTTTGGGAGAGGATTTTTGTTGCTCTCTTTTCCCTCTGCTGGTTATGTGTCAAAGTGTGTGTACAGGAGAATGCTGTTAGAGGTTCATTTATTCCTGTCAGATAACTTTCATTACTGTAATAACATTCTACTGTCCAGCAGCTTTTATTTCTAGATTCTGAATTGTTGTGCTTTTCTGAGGTTTCTGTCTGACCTGTAGCATGTATAAGGTAGGTGAGAGACACGTCTAGCATTTTGTGAATGTCTTAGAAATAGCAGAATTTGAAAATCCTGGCAGTTCCTGTCTGGTACATCTAATTTCAAGCTCGAGTAAGTCCATGGAAAAACGCCATAGACCAGCCCAGAAGGCAGCAGTAAGAGCAGGCTGTGCTCCTTTTTTAAAGTGAAGCATCAGTGCAGTGATGACCAGAAAGGTCAGCCACAGCTGACAATTACAGTCCTCCAAAACCAGCTGTGTCTGGGATCCAGCAGCCTCCTCCTCCCTTCTGTATTGCCCTTTTGTCTGCTACAGAAGTTGATACCCAACCTGTTCTGCATTAACAGGCACCAACACATGTTCTGCTAAGGAACCTTATGGGACAGAGATGGGTTGGTGTGAAGTTCTGCCCAGAAAAGCTCTTGTACAGGGAAACATAATTCCTTTGGAGTTTCCCAAATGAAAATAAATACGTATGCAGACCCACTGCGAGGTGTCCTGCAGACGTGTAGGAGGTCTGATACCTTTTGGATTTACCATAATCTGGGTGCATGTTCAATGCATTCATGGTAGTTCCAATGTGTCCCAAGAGAATTCTGTGCCTATAAGCCAGGGTGCACAGCTTTGCATGGCACCTGTTACTGCTCTGATTGTGATGCTGTCCTATGCCAGCTGTGCCTGAAGCCCTCAAATAGTGTCCCCAGTGCTCAGAGAGAACCTGCCGAAGTATGTCTGCATAGTCACACCTGCTTCTCCTTTGCTGTTGAACGCCTTCTTCTTATCTAACGTCCCTGTTAGAAAATGGGTAGCAATTTCTCCTTTTTAAACTGCAGACGTTTCCATTTGAGATAGTGCAGGTACCCTGAAGCATGATACCCATAGCAGAATCATGAGCTTTATATTGGGATGCAAGAATGAAACCTGGCTTGAAAACTGGATTATTGTGGATTAAGAATACTTGATTTATATTAATGCAGTTTCTGGTGAAGTCTTGCTCATAAAATTTAGTTTTAAAATGTTCTGGAGTTGGTAAGTGTCTATTGGCTGCTAAATGGAAAGAAAGGAAAGAAATAATTAGAAAGAAAAGCAGGAGGCTGATGAAGGAGATTTCTAATGGGAATTATCACATTCACATTATATCCATTCTTGCCTAACATGTTTTATACTAATCCAAAGGAGAGTTTGCTGACATATAAATACTGTGCCAAAGAGGACTTGGTATGGATGCTGCTCCAGATGAAGGAAAGGTACAGCATTACTTATAGGTACTGGAAATAAAACACAAAAGCCACCAAATAAGACTGTGCTTGGATAAAAGCCAGGGAGGGCATGTGGGAGCAAAAATAGCTCCAGACCCAGAGGTTCAGTGGAATGAAGGGAAAGAGATGTGACATCCAAAAATGATTGGATGGACAGCAAATTATATGAACTTGTAGTGCAATGCAAAGTGTTTATTAGGTAGAAAGGTCAAGGCAGTTGTCATCTCTGGGAGCAAAGATGGCATGTCATCAGAGCATGGGAACAATAGTCTTTCTCCATGCATGTCCAGAAGGCAGAACAGAAGACAGAAGTAAGGAACAACAATTAATGAAATAGAAACATATTCTTATATTTTAAAAACATACTAAAATGCTATGTGGCTTTAGCACTGTAATTTTTAGAGATTAAACAGAACTATGTGGTAGGTTCTCCTGCCTTATACCCTTGAAATAAACAATATAAAATAAAGTTTGGAGCTTGTAAATATCCATAAAGTCACTGAAAAGACATCATATCAGTGCCAATGCAAATGAAGCTGGAAGAGGGAACACCTTCATTTCAGATAAATCCTTCATTTCTGAACATTATTGGCCAAATCTACTCTTTTCACATCTCTGTACTTTCACTGACATAAATGAATTTGTCCAAGGAGGTATCAAATGAACCATTCTGATTTATAACAAACAAAATAGTTGATCAAGGTACCTTTCACAACAATTAAAAAGACTGAAACATTAACAGTATAGATAAGTAAGAGTGTAGTGAATGATTGATTTATACATAGGTCGCTCTAAAAGTAATGCCTCCTATTTATTCCCATGGAAACTACAACAGATACAAAGAGCACAGTAACACTATCTGGTAGAACAGATTCTCAGCTACAGAACTGTTTTTCAATGTAGTCACCACCATCAGCTATGTATTTTCACCAGCAATGAACAAGAGCCTGCATGCAATGCTTGCACAAATCTGCTCCAGTGGAGGTGCCCCACTTTTGCTGTTTCCACTGCTGAAATGCACCCCTGCCCCTCAGTGTGCTCACATCCACTGTTTGGTCTCCATCAACGTTCAGCAAGCATTGATGAATGCAAGTGGGTACCATTTTTTCCTCATGGAGGAATTAAATCCCACCCCTTTGCTCCATCCGCACTTCCATGTCGGCCCCATTCGGACAGACTGCTCCTCTGCTGCCATCTGTCACACTGCAACAACACATAACGAGATATTGGTGGGAAGGTTCAACTTCTGCTGCCATTCCACCTCTGATGTTGTGGGCCAACACCATACAATAGGAGGCTCTGCTTTCAGAGCAGCCCTGGCATATAAATGTATGGTTATTTGTCAAAACATTTGCTGTTAGTAATGTAGTATTCGTGGCACAGTGCTGCTAATATCCTGCTGACCACCTGATATTCAATCATATCATTAAATAGTTTGAAAATATTTTTCTGTCCCCTCCATGATGTCTGAATTTTTGTGGTCAAATACTTTGCTCATTGCCTATCTTGTGTTACTGAAATTAGACTACTCCAAGTTAATGACTGATGGGTCGACTAGTGGAAATGGCTGTGAAGCTGACACATGTACATGTGAACAATCTGAACAGCTTTCTGGAAACAAAACTATTCTAAAGCGTACTTGTAGCAAATATCTGGGGGAAAGTTATCTTCTCCGATTTCTCTTGTTACTTTTACTTAACTTAAAGCAGAGAGGAAGGAATACAAGAACAAAAGATTATCAGGAGGTGTGAATCTATGTTCCTCTGTGACTATGTGTTTTATAAATATTTGATACTGCTCTCTGCATGAATGGAGCTTTGTTTGGGGGACTCAAGCAGCAGATGTTTGGCTCTGCCTGATATCTGCTTTGGCAGCACATCTACTTGCCTGTTTTGTGTGACGCGGTGCTGAAGCCATGTTTGGTATTTATAGTCTTTTGAAGATACTAGGCCAGGCCCAAAAGCAGTGGAAGCCACGGGAAGACTTACATTGACACTGTTGGCTTTGGACCAGGTTCAGACCCTGTGTTTCTCTTAGTAAGAAAGGGACAAATGCTGTGCTTTGTTGTGTGGCTTTGCTGGAAAACACTGCTTCTTATCTTTACAGTCTTTCAAATTTCAGAGTGCCACATTTCTGTATTATGAGTAAAAACTTTAAAATGTTTATACTTCCATTTGTATGTTTTCAAAGTAAACGTGGAAATCTGATCATTTTAGCTAGAATTGAGTTTTTGTACCAGCTACTAAAATATTTGTATTACTTTTTGCATTCCCAGTTTTGGACTAATATTATTTTAAGTACTCTGTGATCATAAGGGAGATGGTCATAGAACTATGCAGTGCCAAAGACGTTTCTTAGTGCTATTTGCTAGTGTCTGCTGACTAGCTAAGAGTCACTGCAGATATACAGTGGCCTGAATTTGCTAGAATTCAACCTCCAACAATATATCCCTGCTGCCATAAACAAAACTGGACCAAACTGCTCCTACTCACAATGAGCTAAAAGCCAATGAGGAGAGCAGGAAGGAGAGGAGAGATTTCAGTATTGCAAGCACAAGGAGGAACCACATCTTCCACCTATGTTCAGTACAGTGAAACAGGAATTGTCATTCGACAGCAGTGACCTTATCTGTCATACTTACACTTCTGTTTGCCATTTTGCACCCTAGCAAAAGCCAAAAATACATGAGCACTTCTGTGGCCTTTCTTCCTTGAGCCTTAGCCTGCTTACGGTCTTGTGTGGGTTGTAACTTTAAAAGGAAGAGCTGGCAGCAAATGAACCAGAGGCTTTTGCGTGTTCTTTTTTTCTCTCAAAGCCTTCTGACCTTGAAAAGCCCTAAAGCTGCATTCCCACATGAAAAATAACATCTACTTAGTGCTGTGCGCGTGTATTGTTGCACAGACAAATAGACAAATAGCAATGTGAGTACATGCCTGGATCATTTATCCTCCTTGGAGGGCCATAAACCACAAGTAAATGTAACAAAAGCAGAAGATAGATTAATAGTGGCTGCATAATGCTTTGCATTTTTCATAATGGTTCTCCACAGATAGGATTAGTAAGTGTCACTAATTGGTAGGCACTTGTTCGGCAAGGATCCTGATCCCCCTTGCAGTGCAATTGGAGGCAAACCTCCTGTTCTCATGTGGGGAGATAGAGGCAGGCTCCCTGGAAGTGGTTAGACCACTCCCTAGGAGATGCCATAGTTCAGGCCATGTGCAGAGCAGAGCAAACCCAGCAGCCTGCACAGACAGCACCTGCCAGGCTGCGTGCTGCAGGGGCCACTGTGTGCAAGCCTGCTGGTGGTATTCAGACTTGGGGAGAAATAGGAGGTTGGGCACACACCTGCTGTTGAACTTAACCTATATTCAGCTGAATGACTGGGTTGGCATAGTAATGTAACCCTGCGGTGTCCTGCTGATCTCTTTCAGATCTCCCCCCCTGGTTCGTTGGCTGCCGCTGGTGCTTGTCCCCTGTGGAACTGAGGGGGCTGTGTTGGAAGCTATTTGATGGACGACCCAGCAAGCATTTTGCAAAGGGCAAGAGCATGCAGGAATTTCCCCTGCTGATTGCCATGGAGGGCAGTACGGGCTTGGGAAAATACTTCTATCAAAATTCTATCAGTTTTGCCTTGTTGCTGAAAGAGTTTTTATTTTGTCTTCTGTAAAGAATAAGAGTACATTGTGTCTTTCCTGGTTCTTGAATTCTGAAATTACCAGCTCACTTACATTCAGTGTTATGGCAAGCAGAGGTACCCAAGTGGTACTCCTGGTGCCAGAGCAGCTCTGCTGCTCCCCAAGCATTGCCCAGTGCAGGCAGGGTGCACAGCAGGGCTCTGAGAGCTGTGATACCTCACTGCACTCAGCACCACTGCCAGGCCTCGCACCAGGCTGGTGGGCACCCCAATGCCATGAGCTCTGCTTTGGGCAGGCTGCTTGACTTCTGAAATTGCCACACACACACACACACACACACACACTGCAAGGCTTTTCCTGTTGCCAGTTTTGTGCAATGTAAAGCATACGCTGATTTGGGCTGTGCTGCCAGAATTTCCCCGAGTGAACCCAGACAAGATCATCAGATTTATCTAAAAAGCTGCCTGATAGTGTGGGTCTTTTTCCATTTCTGCACATACAGAGTGCCAGCATCATGCATCTCTGCTCACATTCACTGTAATGGTGAGTGTATGTGTAAGTACTTCTATTACTAAAGCAGCAAAATAACAAGCTTGGAATGTGAACTTTGTGGTCAGTCTCAAGACCAAAACCAGCTTTGTTCTTTTCAGATGGATCATCAATTAGTGCCAAAATAATAACGTCAGTAGGTCTTCCTGATTCCAGGCTGCCTTTTAAAAAGCATCCAAGATCCACAGGTCATTAGCTGATGTGATGTGGATATTCTTAGCATTTACCCTACAGTTTTTGAGAAGCTTCTGAATACCCCAGGATGCTCTTCAGCACTTTCTCTCTGCTATTTACTTAGTGGTTGCTGCAAGCACACCAGCAGTGCTTGTGTCGGATAAGGACTTGAAAGGAAAGGATGCAGAGTGTCGTGAAACTCATTTAGGCTGAGGAGAGTCATGGCCTATTCAGAGGATAAATTGAGCATTCAAAAGTAAAATGTAACCTCAGGTACTTCTGGGGTAATCAGAGATAACTGCTCCCAGAAAAAGTGTATCTGAAGAGAGAGACTGTCTGCCAGACAGGCATCCCTAAAGGGAAAGGAGCCTCTCTGCTGCTAACTGAGGAACATATGCTCTTCCTTCCATGCTGTACAGTATGGAAAGAAAAGGAACAGGGCTTTTAGCACAGCCATGCCAGCATGCCTGCATACATTGGATGCTCAGTGTCCTGGAGCAAGTGGAAGCGCAGGAGCTGAGTGGGGAACATCTGAACGGAGGTTGACTGAGGCCAGCAATTCACTGTGACAGAACTTTCTGGAAACAAAAGAAGAGTCTGAGAGCACAGATTTCAACCAGCATATCATACCCAGGCAGCATTCCTCAAACTATAAAATTTCTGAGCCTGACTGTTTCACTCAATTGCCATGTGAACAGCTCACCAGTGCTCGTGTCCCTCACACAGATCCACAGCACTAGGAGCTTTCTTCTCCTTGCTGTTAAAAACACATTTCTGCAAGCTTTCAGCTACACTTCTATAGTTAAAAAATAATCTTTTGCCAATGGAGATTCTGTACTGCTTCTGAAAGTCCCTACCTACAAATGCAATTCTATAAGAAGGGAATATTTGAATCCTACTCTGGACATAAGCAAAGTAGGGTCTTATCTAGGTAGCGTGTCAGGGTCAGGGAAAGAGCCATTACCTCACTGTTTTAATTTGCTACATGTCAAAGCTCTGGAGAGTGTCTGCTGCTGGAAAAGAATTCCTATTCACCCGGCATTGCAGGGTGAGAAATCAGAAATGATACCTGACAGGTGAAGGAATGCCCAAAACAATGCACGGAGGGTTACACAGTAGAAACTGGAAATTAACCTGAAAGAGCCCAAAAGAGGAATAATAGAAAGTTAATTGGGCTTGCTAATGCAACTGACATTATCTGGGTAGGATTGTCCTCTTGGCAAGATTATTTGCCTTCTGAGGGTTTGTTCTTACATGATAGAGTTCTTGCATGATAGAGTGTACCTCGAGCAGGGAATGGTTTGGTGTGGCAGAGAGGAGGGTGGGTCACACTTCTCAAAACTCAGACTGGGTTTGTAGCTAGAGTCAATGCTATCAAAGAATCATAGAATTGTATGAGTTGCAAGGGACCCTTAAAGGTCATCTAGTCCAACTCCCCTGCAATGAACAGGGACAGGTACACCTTGATCAGGTGCTCAGAGCCTGATCCTGCCTGACCTTGAATGTCTCTGAGGACAGTGCATTCACCCCCTCTCTGGGCAATCTGTGCCAGTGCCTCTCAGCTCTTACTGTAAAAAAACTTCTTCCCTATATCCAATCTAAATCTCTCCTCTTTCAGTCTGAAACCATTTCTCCTTGTCTTGTCACGGCAGACCCCTCTAAAGAGTCTGTCCCTTCTTACAGTCCCCCTTTAGATACTGACAGGCTGCTCTCAGGTCTCCCTGGAGCCTTCTCTTCTCCATGCTGCACAGTCCCAGCTCTCCCAGCCTGTCCTGTAGGAGTGGCCCTCCTCTGGACGCGCTCCAACAGCTCCACATCTCTCCCGTACTGAGGACTCCACATCTGGACACAGTGCTCCAGGTGAGGTCTCACAGTGCAGAGCAGAGGGGCAGGATCACCTCCCTGACCTGCTGGCCATGCTTCTTTTGGTGCAGCCCAGGACACGGTTGGCTTTCTGGGCTGCAAGGGCACAGTGCTGTCTCACCAGAACTCCCAAGTCTTTTTTGGCAGGGCTGCGCTCCATTCTTTTGTCCTCCAGCTTGTATTAGTGGGGGTTGCTCAGGTGCAAGACCTTGCATTTGGATTTGTTGAACCTCATGAGGTTCACCTGGGCCCACTGCTCATCCTGTCTAGGTCTCTCTGTTGGCATCTCATTCCTCAGGCATGTTGACTGCACCCCACAGCTTGGTGTCTTCTGCAAACTCACAGAGGGTGCACTCGATCCCACTGTCAATTCATTGATGAAGATGTCAAACAGCATTGCTCCCAGTACTGACCACAGAGGGACACCACTTGTCTCTGTTCTCCATCTGGACATGGAGCCACTGACCACTGCATCTCTGGGTACAGTCTCACAACCAGTTCCTCGTTCATCAAACAGTCCACCCATCAAGTCATATCTTTCTGCATGGCGGAGAGAAGGATGTTTTTGGGGTATCATGTTAAAGGCCTTACTGAAGTCCAGATAGATGACATCAGACTTTGCTTATCCTTTGACACTGTTATGCCATCACAGAAAGCCACTAGGGTGATGAGGCAGGATCTTCCCTTGATGAAGCTTGGTGATGCTTGTTATCCCATATATGCTATATTTTGAAGATTTTCTGTTGTCTGAGAAGAGCTTTTGGAGAATATTTTTTACATCTCAGTTTAATTACAAACATGACTGGAAGTAAATTATTGAAAGTACAAATATGGATAAAACATAGGGAGATTTTATGAAGTAATTAGAATGACATTCATAAAACCTGTGGCCAGATCAAAAATGCAATTTTAATAAAAGTACACCTGCTAGGTCTTTTTCTATTAAGCACTTTGACTATCTATTGAGAAAAACAGGGGGTTGTTGCTTTTGGAGAGCTTGTTGTGTTTTTTCACTTGTCTCTATGAAAACTTTGCACTGAGGTCAGTTCTTAAATGAGCTCAAATAGAAAACAACCTATATGGTCATTTAAACATATCTCTTCCATGTGTGACCTGGGCTCAGGGACATGATTTAGCGGAGGGTTAGTATGGTCAGGTTGCGGTTGGACTTGATGATCTTGAAGGTCTTTTCCAACCTGAGCAATTCTATGATTTATCCTAGCCTCATCTATGTTCTTTTATTTATTTCAGACCAGAAGAGAGCCTTATGTTCTTGAAAACTTGTGGTTTGTTTCCACCTTCATCATTTAGTCCTAACTTTTCCCACAAAGTTAGTTTCAGATCCTACCTAAAGATAACAACATGACTGTGGACACAGTTATTATTTTGTGCTATTATTTGCATGTAGGCCAAAGCCAGTATTTGCTTGTTGCTACATGATGTCTTACATTGTCTTTGTGCCTCATGTCTTTGCAATGCATTCCCTGCCATCTCAAAATATTATTCTTTGCAGAAGGTGGAAGTTTGTCGCCTGATTTTGTGAGAACATGGACTGGCACCGCAGGATGTTGAAGAGCAGTGGTTGTGTCAGATGAAGGAAGGGCTCCCATGGAGCCTGTGAAGGAAGATACTACAGTGAAGATGGAAGGAAATCTCAGAGTTTAATCAGAAACGAATGGCATTGCTAAAAAAAAAACACCCTGGATGTTCCGTGTCCAGGTTTTAACCTCAAAGCTTAGTGGGTGATAGGGTTGTCTTCACCTGTCTCCAAGAGAGATAGCATTCTTGTGTTGACTTTCCTCTCTGCTGGCTGTTCTAATGGGCAGACTAATTGTGGACAAAATTAGAAATCACATCCTCAAGTTAGACATAAGTAAAGCATAGGAAAACTTCCTGAAAACCATCTACTCCATCCTCTCTGTCTGTTGCCAATGCATTTGTGGTTACACGGGAATAGATTATAATCTCCTTTCTCTTACAGTTCAGTCATTTACTGGACACAACTCTCCACTCCATGGACATCCCTAAAATTCCTATCTGAAACACTTTACAGAGATTTTCGGAAAAGAACGTAAGCCTACCTAGAAAATGAAGTCCTTCTCGGAGTATTTTTAATTGGAAATCACAATCTATAAATTGTATCAAAAGAAAAATATTGATAGTTTCCAAAAGAAGCCATAGATTTTTATTATTTTTTCAGAAGAATAAGGCATTGAACTATATAGCACCCTATGTAGTACTGTGTATTTTTATTGTCATTGCAATCAGGAAAACATACTGACTATTTTCCTTTTGAATTCTCTAGTCAAAGCTTCTTAGAGCTCTGCTTAGCAGCTTAGCTTTTTGTGAGGTAGGGTGTGGTGAGAGTATAAAGTTTCCTTTTCTTTTCCAAGTATTTAGCTGGCCCGGGGAGACAAGTGCCATCCTTGGACAAAAGCACATTCCCACCCATGCTAGGCTGCCAGGGGTGGAAGCAGACCTGCACATGGGGATGTTTGTGTCGCTGATTTGTCAGCCACAGGTGAAGGAGGGAGGCCACTACTCAAAGGCTTCCAAGAAAACAAAGACATTGAATTGCCATTAAATTTTCTTTCATTGCCATATGCTGCATAAAACTGTATGTCTTGTGTTCATACATAAGCAAAGATCTTACAACTCTGTACCAAAACTCCTTGAGAAGGATTTTGCACACAGCTGTATTCATCTGAAACGGAGAGATGCTTTCAGTTGGTGTCCTGCAGGATCAGACCAGCCAAAACGCATTGTTAGATCTTTGTTTTCTGTAGCAGAGCAGAGGCTCACCCTGCAATTAAAAGGTCTCTTTAGTCATACTGTGGGACTGCTGGATAGTGGCTTTGGATCCTTTTACCTCTTAACAATGGGAAGTCAGATGGACTGATTGCATATTGCTTTGTGGGATTTTTTGGTGGTTTTTTTTGGGTGTCATGGTAGGAGTGTCAGCTCCTGAAGGCAGTCACTGCATCTGTGCAGCCCAGTTTGGGCCAGTAGGCCTGTACACATACTAGTGCCGTGCTACTTTGGGTGCTGTGTGAGCACATGGCAGTGCATCTTGCTGCACAATGGTGCTGATTCCCAAAAGCTGTGCTACCATACAGTGCCTGTCTCTTCCTTCAGCAGCATCTGCCTCTCAGCCGTGCCTGCCCTGAGAAACTGCATGCGTCTGGAAATGGCTTCAACAAACAGAAGATGTACTCAGTTGTTGATAGTTCTTATAAATGAAACAGCCTGGCTGTGGCCTTAAAATCCAGATCCTTATATTTGAAAGGAAATTCTTCCCTGATGCTCTTTCACAGTCAGGAGACGCAAAATAGTCTTTGCCTTCCAGGCTCTGTGTGAATGGAGAGGGAAGGACAGAAGCTGCTTGAAACAAAGACGCTAATGGCTCCAAAATGTGCCTGGTCTGGCTCTGCTTGAATCCTGTTCTGAAGTCCTTCAGATCTGTCATCTGTATGGCTCCGTCATCTTTAGTCAGCTCTCACTGTAAGCGCTGTTCCTCAAGCCCTGTCTGCAATTTAGGCACCACCTCAAAGGTTGCATGAAAGGAAGATAGGAGGAGGAGGACAGCTTTCTATACTTCTTCCAGAAATGATTTCACAAGTGTTTTGTTACCATACAGCACCAGGGAAGCAGGGGAAAATATGGATTCATTACAACATGCTTTCAAAACACATCATGAGTCTCTGTTAAAAGGTGACCACAGACTACTGATCAGCATTTGATTTGTTTTGTTCTTGTAGCAATGCTTTTCTCTGCTTCCCACATTTTGGTTTTTTTTTTCCGTTTTACATTTTGTCCTTCTTTTTAGTTACAGAATCATTGCAGGTGAAACTAGAGTGTTCATATACTAACATCTTCCCATATCCCAAGACATGGAATTAACCATAATTATACTCACTAGTTTGCTCATTCATTATCTCATGAGTTGCTTTGTTTGTATGAATACATTCATCTTTCTTTGGAAGAGAAAGAAGTAGCTTTTTGCTATTTATTTTCATTCTCGTACAAATGAAGTCTGCAGACCTGAAATATGATTTACCAGAGGCATCTTTCTCTGGCTTCATCACAGAAATTATGGCTATAGTATTTATATGACAAAATGACAAGACTACACATCACTCTTTTGATATCACCGTACTCCTTTAACAGCAAGACTTTCCCAGTATTTTCATTCCATACATTGTGTGGTGCATAGGTTTAAAAGAAACAACTTTAAATAAATCTTCCATATAGAGAGAGAATCCATTCTGAAACAGTTACATTGGAAAAAGTGAAAACTCCTACACGATCCCTGCAACTGTGAAATAAACCCAGCTGCAGAACCTCATGGAAACTTCCTCTCTCATTCTGCTTATACTCTGATGAACAGTTTTGACTGCATATTCAAATGTAGAATGTTACATACCCATGAGCTGAATGTACAGCACTGTGAGTTACATCATATGGCCAGAGAGATTGTTACTGTTATGGATAGTCTGGGTGCATTAGGACTTCATTGAGCATCTGGAAGCAACTCCAGGTGCAGGGAGCTTGTTCTACCAGCAGCAGTGTCATTAACATACAATCTGTTGGGAAATGTTTATCAGCTCAAAAATAAACTACAGCTTATAGCTGGAGTGAAGTGGACTGCAATAATTTGTATGCATTCAAAGCTGTTGTCTTAATTATTGAACAAAGCCTTGTTCTGTGGCAGTCAAGTATTAAATAGAGAACTGTGGTGATTGGAGAAATATGAAGGAGATTTACTCCCCAGATTTACAGAGGTGGAACGAGGCAGAAAGCTATTTGGTGTCATGTTTGCTAGGTTACCACAGCTGGCCTGTGGGGTCTACAGGAGAACCAAAGTGGATGAGACATCCAATTCTGTTAAAAAGAGAGAGAAACAAAACTACCTGAAGGCCTTTTCTAAAAGATTTTAAAAATAAGCCCTCTCAGAGGGACTGCAATTTTTGTAAACTCAAAGACTGTAAACTGGAAGAGCAGCTTTAAGAAGGTGTGTTTCCAGATCAGACTGAAAATACCAATCAAGAATGTAGATGTGGGCTTGGATTCCTATCCCTAAATAAGTAATGAAAAAGCATAAAATGCTGGTGACAGTGCTCCTCAGCATTGTTCAGGCATATTTTCTGATGTAAATGCTGTCTCTACATGTCCTTGCTGTGGGCAGAGATGCAGGCCAGATGAGTGCTGCTGACCCAAATCTCTTTCCAGAGCACTGTATGTTTCAGACACAGGTCACACAGTGGCTCCCACAGGCTGCTGTGTCCAGCTGCTGCAAGCACATCTCCCTCCTGGACATGCATCCTACTCTCGCCCAGTTTTCCTGTTGCCATGTACTGCAAGAAATTAAAAGTCTTGGAAAAAAAACTGGGGAGAAAGAGCTTTTCTTTTCCTTCTCTGCTCCTCCCTCTGTGTTACTGAAAGGGGATGTTCAGCAAGGAAATGTTTTTTCCATTTGTCAAAATTGCTTTTATAAGAGATTTTGCAAATAATATTTCCACATTTTTGCCTAAAAATGGTTCTTCTATATCTACTTACTTGCAAAATACACATAATTGCATGAGCCAAGATACACAAAAATATTTCTTAATTTCCCAAAACTTCTTTCTTTTTTTTTTAAACAAATGCAAGGTTTGTTTATACTTAATTGGTAAGCACTTAGCCAGCATACCATCTGAATTCCAAATCTCCCTCCCTCATCTGAGAGCAAATATTTGCTGTAATCCAATCGGTTGCTGTGAACAAGGCAATCAGAGTTGCTCCACTGGCAGCAGCAGGAATGCCTCCTCCTCCTGCTTGTCCTCTGCCTGGGCAAGGAGGCAGCAGATAGGATGGGGCCTGGCAGGTCTGCTGGATCCCAGCAGCAGGGGATGCTTGGAGGGGAAGTATTTCTGCTACTTGGCTTGCAAGGGGAGTGCATCCACTTGTTAAGCCATGCCAAGTCCTCAACGTCTGGTATTGTTAATGCAATTCAAACAAATAGACTGAAGTCAGCAAACACTTGGAAATCCATAACCAACAGCTAGCCAGGCTGTTTGTCCACACACAAAGATATTGCACTTGTTTAATCTGAACAGCAAGGTTGTTCCCTGCACCATTGATTTTTTGGTCCCTATCATAGCTCCCCACATGACATTTGTCCTCCTGCCTAGCTGTGGCTTGTATGGTAACCTGGGATGGATGGGTGTATAATCACCAAATATACAGAATGGTGTTGCACAATTAACAAATATACAAAATGGTGTGGTCAGATTAGTATCCAAAGATGGTAAAGCTAGAAAGATTATCGCATTGGAAGGATAATCAGAAAGAAGCAGAAAATGCTCACCAGTGTTGCAGACATACAAGCAAACTCCACAAGGAGCAATCTCCAGAAAGAGACTCTTCCTTAGTGGCAGCCAGCCCTTAAATGGGGTCTAGGAGAGGTGGAGCCTGGCTCCACCCCTTCTGGTCACACAGCTGAATTGCTTTCACCTTTGCTCCCATGGCTGACTCAGTGCTCGCCTCAGGTGATCAATCAGAGGTTCAGGCCGTGATTCAACAGTTCCCATACAGTAGGCATGGGGATCCTTGATCTCAGGAGGCTGCAGCCTTTCTGTCTTTAGACAGGAGCTGCGTGAGTTCCTTGGCTAAAACAAGATCCAGCCCAGGTGCGCTGTTGATAGCACTCAGAAAAATTCCCAGGGACACAGTCCAGCTCTCCCTGGTGCAGCCTTCCCACCAGATCTGCAAATCTAGCTGCTAGCAGCTCAAACTCTGTGCTGGGCTCTGAACTCTCTTGCCTCCTTCGTCTTTACCCAGATGTTTAGTTTGAGTAGCCCTTCCCTCTTACTTATGTCTGGTTCCATATGTTACTGTGTTAAAGGAAAGATGAGGTCGCAAATAAATCCCTGATGCAACTGTAACTGTTTCATCCAACTACAGAGGGTGTTGATTTCCTTGGAAATTACAGCGGGAAATTGGAAGCTGGGGAGGAAATAAAGCTCCAGTTTTCATTTCTCTTTGCTGCACGCTTAGGGCATGTGCGTGCAGAGGTATTAGGGAAAGTTAATCCACATTAACTTCTGAAGTAAAGTACTTCAACCTAAATTTTGCATGTGAGGTTTCCTAAATAGAATGTTGTGCCACTTGGGTTCTTCAGGCAGTGTTTGGACAGTGTGCTTAATGTAACTCAAGTCATCAAGAGAGTGCCCATACCTTTATATGGCTTGTCTGCCCTAGGCTCTGCAGTTAGTGTAGGACCATGGAAACAAGACAGGGATGTGTACACAGAAACACTCTGAGAGTAATTCTCTCTGAGGACCAGATTAAAACCAGGTGTGCTTGTTGTGTTTAGGCAGGACTTTACCCACAGGAGACATGTAGCTGTTGCTCCAACTCTTGGTGCTCCCTGAGCACACAGCTCTTGAATTTCAGATATCGTTGATCAGTGACTGAGACTTCAATTTCCTCTGAAGGTCAATCCGTGTTCTTTCTCTGGGGAAATCCTTGCAGGCATTTCTGAGGTGATAATCTCCAATGAGGAAAATTCTTTGGTTTTAATGGAGTTGTGTCAGCAGGAAACTTGTCTGTGAGCTGTGATGGTGCACTGGAGGCAGCCTGATGGCAGTGCTGCCTGTCCTTGGCCTGCAGAGGGGCTGAGGACACGAGTAATCCTCCTCAGAAGGGACTGGGACTCTCTGGGCTCCCCACGCAGTCTCAGAATGAATTTCATGCTGCTGCTTTATTTCTTTGTGACAAAAAGGACCATGCTGAGGTCTGCAGCACGGATACATCCCTGTGCTCCTGGCTCTGAGCAGCATCCAGTTTGCACACTGAGACTGATTGCAGTGAGATCCTGTGTCACAGATTGTGCTCTCAATCCCTGCTTTACAAACTTCAGATCAACCCCTTTATTACTCTAACATTACTCTACATAGCTTTAGCACCAGCAGATCTGTACAACCTTCTAAACACCTCTGTTCCTTAGATTGATGGTACCTTGAGGTACCTTGATACTTTATACCTCAAGGCCAGGCTGGATGGGGCTGTGAGCAACCTGGGCTAGAGGGAGGTGTCCCTGCCTATAGCAGGGGGTTGGAACGAGGTGATCTTAAAGGTCCCTTCCAGCCCAAACCTTTCTATCATTCTTTGAAAAGCAGTAGACTTTATTGTATCCATTTGCTGTATGCTTCAACCCAATCCTATACTGTTTCTATGAAATAAAACCACAGTCTAATTTAATGTATCTGTATACTTACAAGTAAGTTTCTGTTTGTAGGTGTCTATGCTCTTAATTTCAACATGCACAGACATTTTACACACAGTTTACATATATATATAAGATAACACCTGGATCTTGTGCGTGTATATGAGAACATGTAGAGATTTCCACATTGTGTAACCTGATTGCTCACATAAAATATTCAAAAAATGAAATCAGAACATAATTCTCTTTATATTAATTCTGTGATAGTGGTGGACTTTAAGGACACACCCCACCAAAGTTTTCTCACAAGATGTCCAAGACATTACCTTGACATTGTAAGAGTTCCAGTACATTTACAGGAAAGCTAAATGGGGCACTGACCTCACACCAACACCAAAGATCCAGAGAGCACAAGATATAATATATGATTTCCACATGTTTTAAGTTAACATGGGTGCTGACTTGCAGCGCTTGTCACGCACGTACATGAATTGCTCGTTTAGAGTTCGTTCTGAAATCCCCAGACATAGCTGCATACAGCTTCTTTGATTTCAGTTTTAGTTTTCTTCTGAATGCTGAGAGAGTCCAAAGGACTATTTGTCTATGTTAAGTGAAATAAATAATATTTTTCCTTAGGTCCAAGATGGCTTTAGGCTATATCCCTTCCTGCATGAGGGACAGTGTCAGAGAGCAAAGTGTTTGCACCATTTTCCTGTGCAATAACCCCAGCTGCCATGCAGTCCCTTGAAGCCTCTCAAATCAAGGGGACCCGATCCACATTAACCATCACTAACAGGTGAGTACTGCAGAAAAAGAGCTGCAAGCTTGGGATGCTACAGGTGGCTCTATCAGACTGAAGGAGCTAGATCCCAAAATGTTTCTGCTGCCATGTCCCAGGAATGATTTGTGCCGTAATACTGACATGAACCATACCAGGAAGTCTGGGGGCCTTTCAAAAAGATGCCCTCACTTCTCCTCCTTTTTATTCCAACTGAATAATATCGATTTGATCCAGGCAGAGGCTGGGACCTGCAAACGTTATTTGCTGCATTTTCTGATAAGCTAAATCCGCTAATGGTAGGTAACACTGGTAGAAAATTAAACACTAATTCTGTCAGAAATATAAGCTCTGTCAGCAAACTGTATGAGCAGACAGTGAATGAGAATATGGTCTAGTGTTAAAACATCAATTAAGCATGCTGTAACGTGTGCCTATGCAAATCAGGACCACAGTCTTTTCATGGAAAAGTAGATGAGGATGTTTTTAACACACACTCTATTCATTACTCTCACGTAGTCCTGCCTTAAATGAATAAAAACATATTTGCTTATATTCACTTTTATGGGAATAACTGCGAGTGCAAAATAAGCTTTAACAAGGGAGTCCTAGAGAGGAAAGGAGCGTTTGTATGAACTGTCAGAAAAATTCCTTTAAAAAATGTTTACTTGTTGAGTTCCTAACTGGCTGTTACAGAGATGAATCTGATAAGCACTTAGCCGAAAACTTCCCATAAGGAGGAGGGAGGAGAAAACAGATGCCCGTTTAACTAGAAGCGTGAAAAGCACGTACAGAAGGTCAGAGACTCTTGAGACAGAGAAGATGATGAGATGTATGGCCTACCAGAAAAGACCACCTGTCTGAAGTGGCAGAACAGATTGTAAAGCATGGGCCAAAAAAAAAAAAAATACATGCTAGTACTTATTACTTTAAACAAAGAGTTTGGTGTGAGGAGCCAAAATAACAGAGAGATGAAGTAGCCAGGGTGGAGTAGTTGGCAGCTGCTTTGTTCAGTTTAGCTGTGATGGACAACTAAATGAGTGCTTTAAATGGAGAGTGCCATTGCACTGAGGGTGGCTTTGGAGGTCAGCACTTTCCTGTCCCACAGAGCTGGTTTGGTGACTCTGAGAATATGGGCACTCAAAGACACTGCATGAAATTGTCCTCTTACAAAATAGCATTTGGGACCTCCAAGCTTTGGTTCGAGCCATGAAAGCAGTCAGCACCAAGTGCCCCCAGCATGTGCTGTGCGAGGTTGCAGTGCCAAGGGAGCGCCAATCTGCTGCTGCACAAACCACACCAACAGCATTGCTGGAGAGATACAGAGAAGATTTTAGGAGTATTGTTTCTCATTTTATGAACTGTTAAATGTATTGGTTGTTGTGGTTAAGTTCAACTGTACTATGAAGATGTTGGATGGCTGATGCTTGCTGTACTCTTGAAAGGTTCTTTTTACTGAAATTCCTGATACTTGCTATTTATTTTGACTGCAATTCAACTGCCTTGCCTGAATGGCTGTGTAATGAGCTAACAGCCAGGATGAACTTTATGTCTGTTTAAGTGCTTGTGGCTTTGGTGTGTAATGTAATATGATGCTGTCCTCTGGGACAACGTGGGAAAATGTAAAAACCACTTCCATCTGTGTTTGCAATATCAGAAGGGCAACTTCATCAGGTTGGGCAGGCTTGGCTTCTTTTTGTAGTAGGACAGGTAAAGCGATGCTGTGTTTCTCAAACTCTTTGCATTAAGATTTTTTAAATATGAGTAAATATTTGCAGAAGTTACATCTAATGGATTCTTCACTGTACAAGGATAACTTACTTTATATTTTATTGTGCCTTCTACAAACAGTTTGGCAACTTTCTCCTCATTTAACCACAGAGCAAAAAAAAAAAGCAAAATCAAACTCAGTTCTTGTATTCTCAGTCATCTCAATAAAGGTTTATATGGCTACTAAAATCTTAAGGAGATACTGAGTTAATTACACATCTGACTTTTACTGTGTAAAGTCACAAATTCCTCAGGCGAGGCCAGCTTCTGCGTTGCTCATCTTACAGAGAGGGAGACAGATGGGTGCTTCTTCCACCAGACAATGTGAGTTCAAGGGCCTGAACTACAAAGTGCTTTAAGGCCAGCCACGGTGTCAGACGGGCATGTAGCAGCCTGCCTCTGCAAAGGCATCAAAGCCAGGCCTTCACTGTGGCTCTAGGAGTCTTCTCCACAGCTCAGGAGCAGCCTCAGATTTTTCCTGCATGTTAAGGGTTTGAATCTTGCTAAACATTGTGATCTTGATCCTGCAAGATGCCCAAAGCTACAAGAGAAGAACAACACAATGTCACTGTTCTCTTGCAAGTATGAAGACAAGCGATACATGGAAGAAATACAGCCAAGCCTGAGGTACGCTCTTTCAGATTGAACAGAAGTCACGAAATCCTCATATATTCACTCTTCTGGTCATAAACAATGAAATTAGACATTGGTCTGCAGTCAAAAATATGAAAGCAATCCTCATCAGTGCCCTGGGCATGGGATCATTCTGGTCCTGAAAAACTTTAAAAGGTTCCTCTTTATTCAACCCCAGTTACTTCTGCCGATCTGAACACAAACTTCTGCAGCCTCTTCCCAGGCTGCTTGTTTCTAAAAAAAAAAAAAAAAAAAAAAAAAAAAAAAAAAAAGGCTGTTTCCATTTAGAGCCCTCCAAGCCCCATCTACCATAAGCTTTTCTTTGACCTGCTTGGTGTGGACAATTTCCCTAGCATACATCATTCTGCCCACCCTCTCTTTACCAGACATGGTCAACAATTAAGCTAATTAAGCTATATGCAGGATTAAGTCTATAGGGCTAGATTCACAAAGGGACTTAGGTGTTTGAAATGGGAATTAAGCTGATTATCAGCATATCACTCTCATTATACGGTCTTTGAAACTTATATAGCCTTGTGGTTGTGCACATTTCCTCCAGGAGAGTTCCTGTGTGTACATGGAAGGAACAGAGTCCCCTTTATGTTGTTCCCCCAATGAGAACTGCCTCAGGGTGAGTCCTGGCGTGGGGGATGTTCAACCCCCACATCATCCTATCTAATGTTCTGAATATATGAAAAGCTATCCTTCCCAAATCCATGCAATACAGTTTGCTTGCTCCCTGTAGTAGGAAGGCCTTTTTAAACCATCTCGTTTCACACCTTTATGTACAAAATCGTCAGGGAACAAAAGACATTTTTGTTAGCAAAGGCTCACAGAACTTTTCTTTCACGTGTGACAGATGCTTTCAGAATCCATGTGAGGGAGCCTGCATAATTGATACACAACACCAGTGACCCAGTCTGAATGACTCAAAGTATTTTCATCTCGGGTGGCTCAGAAGCAGCCAGTGGAATTTGTAAGGCTCCATTAAGATGTTCGCGTCTTCAGACTCTCTAGCAGTGGGACCCATGTAAATACCTAAGTACAAATAGCCTAGATTTCATTAGCAAGATAAAATCCACATTGTGAAACATGAGAAACCAAATGTGGTAAGGAAGTAATTGCAGGCTGGTTATGCATAGTGTCAGCCCCGGCAGGAGGAAAAATAATAAAAAGAGGAAAAATTATGAGCTCTAAACAGCAACAATTGCCCTATGAGTCTTGACTGCCACATGGCATTTCCTCCTCTCTGTAAGCCTTAGCAAGCGTTAGCAAGCTTAATAAGAAGAAGATAAAATGGAAATTTCTTGATACTGTACACTATTCAAAGTGCTGTTTCTGTCAGTAGCATATTGTACTACCAAGTCCTTTCAAATTTTCGTCTTCATCAAGGCATAAAGGCTCATCCCAAAATGAGGAGAGCTCAGATGGATTTGTTTCTTCTCTTTGAACAACATGTTTGAATTTCCCAGGGTTTTGGAGGGGCTATAAGTTTCCCAAGGATGAAATTCGAGATGAACACTACGTGTTTCATTGTAATGAAACTTTACAGATCATTAATCTGTTCATTAATGATTCTCTCTTTCATATTCTGATTTTTTTTTTTTCATTATCCAAACCCTAAAAGTCGTAGATCATTGCAGTGTCCATGCCTTGTTTTCCAGGGTAGGTGAGACTGCAGCCCTTGAGGGCCAGGGGAGCTGTCCTTGCTGCCCCATGCCTTGGGGCTCCATGGCTGATCCAGCCTTCTGGAGGATCTCATCCCATAGCCAAAGCATCACAACATTCAGGAAGGTCTGGTGTTCTGTAAAAATATATTCAGTAATACAGTACTCATTTTCAGTAAGTTTGTGAAAGTCATCTTGAGAGATTTACTTAATGTTCAGCTTTCTGAGTCACCACAAATCATTGGATGAGTTGCTTATCCTCTCTTTGTCACAGTGCTCTGTTTAAACTGAGGTTAAATTGTAGTGTTCCTTCATCTGCCATGAACACAGGATGTTCTAAAACAGGTACCAATATAAGCACTTGGCTTCTCCCACCTTCCTGTGTGTGAATGGCTCCTGCTGGGCACCCCTGAGAAAAGAGCTGCGAGGCCACCTGAGCAGGCTCCAATATGGCCCTTCCCAAGTTCTGGAACGTGTAGCAGCAGCACAGTGATTGTACCTGTTTGCCATCAGGTATTAATATGCTAATCTAGAAGGTAATATTTGTTCCCCTTCCCACTCCAGTTTCAATAAGGTTTCAAAACATAGCTTTAGATACTCTTTTTCTCCAGCTTTCTGCTTAATTATGAAGCAGAGAAGGATATCTTACAGAGACACACGGGGAAAAAACTTGTTGAAGTATGGAAATCACATTAAAAATGATCATATCAGTAACTATGAATAAATTGTCGGCACCATTCAGTACAGCTTAGTGCTATAATCACTGCAAAGCATTTTACAACACATTTATGTTTAGTGGCTAGTGTGAGTGAGAAGCTTATAATTTACATCTGATGTACATGCTAGCAAATGCATCTTCAATAAATGCACTAGCTAGGCAGGACTCTGAGTTAATTGCAAACTTCACTGCCTCAGAAAGCATTAGCACATGGTATATAGTGGTATATAGCCACTTCAACAAGCCAGACAGGTTCTGCACAAGTGAATCCAACAAGAAGCAGTGTTACAAGTGAGACACCAGAAACATCCTGAAAAGGGAAACACAAAGACTGAGTTTGAGGGTTCAAGTCCCGACCTTTTCCAATTGCAAAGGAGATTCATGTCCCTCTTCTCCAGGAGCTGGTGAGCTTTGTCAGACTCCTGCATGCAAAATGGTGCAGTGCTGGGATAGTCTACTTCAGACACTCTGAAAACTTCCGGCTCATCATCTGGAGGAATTTGCTGGTGCGCTGCTGAGTAACAATTGTGCCTCCGACTGAAGTCACAGAGACTCTGCTATCTACTGTTACAGAGCATCAGCTTCATCACTTGCTAAGGCTAAAGGACTGTATTTGTTCAGAAACAGATTTGCAACCAAAAAGCCAAGTAACAAAGAAAAAAACCCAACAACATATGTTTAGAAAGTTAAGACATCATATGGCCTTAGGGAGATTTGGGTCTTTTTGTCTTCTCTCCAAACATTTTGATTAGTATATACATTTTTATTCTCATATTAGATTACATTATGACTTCAGTTTTGTGATTTTTCATGATACTGAGCACCTTAAGACACAGTGGCAACTGTATCATGGTAGTTTATAATTCTACTTGGATTTTAATAGGACAAATGAAATTTATTACTGGCAATCCATGGAGGTCAAGAACACTACTGAAATGTGACAGAGTTAAAAAAAATGGGGGTGACACCTCTTAAAGTTTTCACAAGATTCCTTTTAGAGACACCATCACTTGTAGAATACAAGAAAACATGTTACTTTGGGTAGTGAACACTGAACCTGTGCAACTCCTTGTGCAAATCTACTGCAGTATTGGTCTATAGGTCTTTGTAGTGACAAAAAAAGTCACTGTGATTAAGTGGAATTAGTGGATGATACAGTACTTAATGCAGAGGTAATAATAAGACTTCCCTCATTAGTAGAGGACTGCTATAGCTTTTTAATTGATTTTAATGGGCATTTAATTAGAAAATGTGAATCCCCTGTGGCCAGTTCATACTTTACAGTATTCCAAGGTAGACTGTTATTTTTTTTCTACAACAGAATTCCCAATTTCAGATTAGAAAAGAATAAGAAAAGATGTCTTTGACTCATGACCTTTGAGGGTCTTGTGTACAGAGACTGCACGTCATAGGCTTAGGCTCTTTATCAGCTCTCAGCTTCTAAAGGTCACCATCACCTGTCTCAGTAAAGAATCCCTTTTTCTCTCTCTGCTTTGGAGTTTCCCAGTGCCAGAGTACCTCACAGACAACTGTGCTTGTACTGCATGTATCAAATATTTCTGTGGGAAGTAATCCAAGGACTGTGTTCAGAATTTGTGCTGAGATGCAGACAAAAGTTTCATCATTTATGAAAGACTGAGAATACTGTGAGTCCGTATATTGAAAAAGCAGTGAAAGGTACTCAAATGAAATACCATATTGTTTCAGCACTGGAAAGAATGACTTGAAATAGAGAGGGAGAATATTCTACTCCTCAAATGAATAACACAAAGAAATCCCTGTGCTAGCATGATATGAAAGTTTTATTGCATTCTGGATTTTCAATTGCACTGTATTAAACCATATTAATATTTGGTTTTTCTAGGGTGGTAAAAAATCATTGGTAATGATGAATTTTTCATTTACACTCGTGCCAGATGATCAGCCTTACTGCTCCAAAGTCAGTCAATCATCCCACTCTGGTGGAACTTTTCTGCCCTTAAGGCAAATGAAACTTTTTCTCTCTCTACCTCAAGTGCAGATAACTTATAGGACAGTTTCACTAATCGCTCGTCCTGTGTGCCACAGCTGTTGCCCTGTGATCCATCAACATAACTGAAATGAAAAGTGATTTCTCTGGGGCAAGAGGCAGAGCGGTACAGAGCTTTGTTTTGTACCTGAATATAGATTCTCTAGGAAGCAACCAGATCAAGCTAAATCTCTGTCTAGCAATGCTGTGGCTTGCTAAGGAGGAAAAAAAATCCCTGAGAATCAGATCCAAACCTGGGTAGAGTTTCATGAATATCTTGATTCCAATGGGCTTCAGAACAGGAATTTAATTGGGTCAAATAAAGATAACCTGTGAAGTTGTCTCGCTCCAATTTATAGGAGGGAGATGAGGTTCTTTTAATGTATGTATACCCGACGTGAGATTAAGAAACAGCAATTCAAATGTTGGTCTGACCAGGTTTATTACAAGTCCTAATTGCTTAGGGATATGGGGAAGGGAAGATGGGCGATAGAAAAGATAGGAAAGAAGCAAGAATTGCGTAAAGCGGGGATAGTCACCACCAGGATCCAGCAGAGATCCCGTTGTCCGATGGTCTGGGGCAGAGGCTCAGGGGAGGAGGGCAGCAGCAGCGTGGCCGGTCTTAGGCAGCAAGAAGGTGCAGGTACCGGGTGGGTCCAGGAAGAAGCCGCGGGGTAAGTCTGGGAGGAAGCAGCAGGTCTCTGGTAGCAGGCCCAGGAGAGTCCATCAGCATGCAGGCATTCCGTAGTGAGGAATCTGATGGCAGACACCTTTCTTCTTCGGGAGAGAGCAGCGGCAGCATGGCTGGCCTTAGGAAGCAAGCAGGTAGAGCGCAGAGCAAGTCCAGGAGAGAGAGAGGCAGGTCGTGAGGCTTCTGTTGTCAGGAATCCTCCTTGTTCTTCATGAGGAATCTGTTTGTCAGAAACTCTTCTTGTTCTTCATGAGGAATCTGTTGTCAGAAAACCTAAAAACCATGGTTGCTTGTCCCTTTTTTATCCTTCTTCTTCGGCCTACGTGACATTCCTGGGCGCTTGGGTAAGAGTCATGTGCAGCACCTCCTGAGAGGGCTTTCTCCTTCGAGATAAGCCCACACAAAAGAGTGCTTCCCAGCCATTAACGTCGTTGCCCCTGGCCTTGTCCATCTGTGCCCCTCAGACAAAGGACTTCTCAACCTCTGTCCAGGACTTGCCTGGACTTGTCCATCAGTGTTCCTCAGCAAGCTTTGAGGCAATGGTCTAAAATAATAATCTCTTACAGAAGTCAACTATTCAGACCAGGGATTAGCATCCAGCCTTTTTTAGAATCATAGAATTATTTGAGTTAGAAGGGACCCTTAGAGGCCATCTGGTCCAACAACTCTTCAATGAACAGGAACACCTATAGCTCGATCAGGGGCTCAGAGCCCTGTCCAGCCTGACCTTGAGCGTCTCAAGAGGTGTCTTTTGCCACAGTCCCAAGCTCATCTTATTATAGGTGGTTTTTAGCACTTCATAACTCACAGGCTGAGAGCTGGGGCTGTGCAGCCTGGAGAAGAGAAGGCTCTGGGGAGACCTGAGAATGGCTTTTCAGTATCAAAAGGGGGGCTATAAGAAAGAAGGGACAGACTCTTCAGCAGGGTCTGTTGGAACAGGACAAGGGGAAATGGTTTCAAACTAAAAGAGGGGAGATTTAGATTGGATATAAGGAGAAGTTTTTTACAATAAGGGCTGTGAAGCACTGGCACAGGTTGCCCAGAGATGTGGTGGATGCCCTGTCCCTGGAGACATTCAGAGTAAGGCTGGACAGGGCTCTGAGCACCTGCTGGAGCTATTGGTGTCCCTGTGCATTGCAGGGGAGTTGGACAAAACGAGCTTTAAGGTTCCCTTCCAACTCAAATGATTCTATGATTCTTCTGATTGTGACTTTCATCTAAAAGCATTCAGAATATCTGTCATTCCCTCCACTTGAACAACATGAGCTTGCACTGAAGCAAAATAGCATTTAAACAAACTGACCTCCAAAAACATTAATCCTGTCCACCCTTTTGCAATGCAAATCTACTAGATCATTCCCTGAACTGTGGTTTTGCTGCAAGTCTGATGTGTGGTGCAGATTTCTTAGTGCAGCAAAGGAAAGGCAGGCATGGCTGGTCTTAAAATCTTTGCTTACAACACTTCCAAAGGAAAGCATTGGACCTGGTGGTTCCTAGCTGTATTTGGCACAGAAGTGTTAACTACAGAAATTTTTCAGCAACATTCACTCATTTTATCTTTCTTCTAACATTGTTCTGAAGTTGGTCATATATTGAAACTAGAGTAATGGTATTTCATAGAATCACAGAATCACAGAACCCTTAGAGTTGGAAGGGACCTTTAAAGATCATGTACTCCAACTCCCCTGCACTGCACAGGGACAGCACAGCTGGATCAGGTTGCCCAGGGCCTGATCATCCTGGCCTTGAAAATCTCCAGGGATGGGGCATCAACCACATGCCTGGGCATATTTGTTTGTGTGGTGTATTTAGCCTTACAATACAAAATTCCTTTCTATGTTCTGTGTCATTTTTTATTACTTGTGCTCTGAAACCTTTGAATTTAGCTCAGAATTTAAGGCTGAAAACTGTTGATTTCCAAAAGGAAAGAAAATGAACAAACAAAACCTCCTCTAAAGCTTGCTAAATCAACATATTTGTTCACAAACCAGAAACAACAAAAAGATTACCCAAGAGACCTGCTTGTTTCTGATTCATATCCTTGCTTTGTGCTGTGTGCCAGTCCTGCTAACACCCTTTCATTTCTTTTTATTAGTTCCTCCTTTCTTCTTCTGCTTCACATGCTATTTTTGCTTTTCATCTTTCCCTTTTCTCTGCCTAAATCTCCTATGCCTCCTTCTTACCTTCCCAAGGCACCTTCCATCCAGTTGGTAGCATTTTAGGGGAGAACATCTTCCAGTAACGTAACAGCAGACCAGGTTCTTATATGCCCAATAATGGTGTAAATCAGGCATCCCAATCCATGAGCAGGATATACTAGGAGCTGTATTCTCTTAGAGCTAGCGTTTTACTTCTGCTAGCCTACATATGCTGGCAGGAATAGTTCAAGAGTAAGGCATGACATGAAGAGTGGTCAGGTCTCCACCTCGTTTAATCAGGAAATACTGTAAATGCCCTTGACCAGACTAGTTGTTTTGGACATTCACAGAGAGAGCAGCATCTTTTTGTGTCCATCTCCCTGATGCTTTGATGAGCTGAGGTGCCTCAATCTCAAGTGAAATGGAATCTGCAGTTGGCACTTGGCTGGGTATTTAATGTGACTGGCTAGGCAGTCTTAATTTTGCATCTGTATTAATGGTTGTGTGTGGACATCATTAGGCATTTGAAATTTGTAATACATTGGTAATACTGCTATTGACCTCACTGGAAAGAAGACTCATAAATAGCAAGTAGTTTTGAAAATCTCACTGAAGTGTTGCACAGTGGTCCTGCTGCTCTGAAGCCTTAAGGATTAAGGATGCAAAGAGCACTACTAACAGCTGTGCTCAGGCATTTAGCACACCTTTGGTACCTTTGCTGCCAAAGCCACACTGAGAATGACACAGGAATGATGCTAAGTGGTGCACCCCTGATGATAAGAGACAGGACGTACTTTTAAAAGTGCTCCCATTATAAATGAAGCTTTATAGTGAGCATGTCTAAGGCAAAGTTAGAAGAGCGCGCCAGTAGCATGTTGTTCTGCACTGAAGCAAAGGTATGTGGGGAATATAGGAAGTTGAATAAAATCACAGTGACTGAATCTGAGACAAACAAAATGGTTGCCCTCCATGTTCCATAGAAAATGAAATTCTCTTACTAGCCCAAAGTGTTTGTATGCAATATGAATGTGTTTGAAAAATCTGTTTATTATCACTGTCAATGGCAGCTGTTCAGCCCACTGTCTAACTGTTAACCTTGTAATTTCTCTTTATATTTCTATTAACTGGAGCTTTGGGATTCACAGTTTATTCTAATTCATTCATAATGACAGTAAGCCAAAATCTCTTGTGTCAGTACTTGTGAGATGTATATATGTGGCATGTATAGTATATATGTGAAAAAATATCTATTTACTGAGAGGTGATTTTTGTGATGATCTGTTCTGAGTACTGGTATCAACAAAGGCTTCAGAACAGTGTATGTCAGTAAAAATAAAACAAAATATAGTTTTAAAATATTTTGACCCTGTCCAACTTTTACGAATAATTTCCTGGCCTCTGGCATATTCCTTTAGTCTTTTTAGGTAAGGGTTTAAAGAAAAAAAGTTACTCTGCATTTTTAGTGAAGCATATCTGTTTATTTCTGAGGTGGCTATTTGTGATTCTGTTAAAGTTAATGCTATTTCAGAAATGTTTATCAGAGTTGAAGAAGTGCTTGCTTTCGTAATGCTGTTTGTGGATGTTGAAGGAGAAAATCACAGAATCACAGAATCGCTAAGGTTGGAAAAGACCTATAAGATCATCCAGTCCAACCATCCACCTATATCAATAGTACACGCTAAACCATATCCCTCAACACAACATCCAAACGTTCCTTGAACACCTCCAGGGTCGGTGACTCCACTACCTCCCTAGGCAGCCCATTCCAGTGCCTGACCACTCTTTCAGAGAAGTAGTATTTCCTAATATCCAGCCTGAATCTTCCCTGGCGCAGCTTGAAACCATTCCCTCTAGTCCTATCACCAGTTACATGAGAGAAGAGGCCGACCCCCAGCTCACTACAACCTCCCTTCAGGTAGTTATAGAGAGCAATAAGGTCTCCCCTGAGCCTCCTCTTCTCCAGACTGAACAATCCCAGCTCCCTCAGCCGCTCCTCATAAGGCCTGTGCTCCAGACCCCTCACCAGCTTTGTTGCCCTTCTTTGAACACGTTCCAGGACCTCAATGTCTTTTGCAGTGAGGGGCCCAGAACTGGACACAGTACTCAAGGTGCGGCCTCACCAGAGCTGAGTACAGAGGGACAATTACTTCCCTGCTCCTGCTGGTCACACTACTTCTGATACAAGCCAGGATGCCATTGGCCTTCTTGGCCACCCAGGCACACTGCTGGCTCATGTTCAGCCAAGCGTCAACCAACACCCCCAGGTCCATTTCCTCTACACAGTCTTCTAGCCACTCCGCCCCAAGCCTGTAGTGTTGCTTGGGGTTGCTGTGGCCAAAGTGTAGGACCCGGCATTTGGTCTTATTAAACCTCATCCCATTGGCTTCAGCCCAGCTATCCAGCCTGTCCAGATCCCTCTGTAGGGCCTCGCTACCCCCAGGCAGATCGACACTTCCAGCCAACTTGGTGTCATCTGCAAACTTACTGAGGGTGCACTCAATGCCCTCATCCAGGTCATCAATAAAGATATTGAAGAGGACAGGCCCCAGCACCGACCCCTGCGGAACACCACTCGTGACCGGTCGCCAGCTGGATTTAGCTCCATTGACCACCACTCTCTGGGCCCGGCCCTCCAGCCAGTTCCTTACCCAGCCAAGAGTGTACCTGTCCAAGCCACGGACTGCCAGCTTCTGCAGGAGAATACTGTGCGAGACGGTGTCAAAGGCTTTGCTGAAGTCTAGGTAGACTACATCAACAGCCTTTCCCTCATCCACCAGGGGGGTCACTAGATCATAGAAGGAGATCAGGTTGGTCAAGCAGGACCTGCCCTTTGTGAACCCATGCTGGCTAGGCCTGATCCCCCGGTTGTCCCGCACATGCCGCGTGATCTCCCTCAAGATAATCTGTTCCATAACCTTCCCTGGCACTGAGGTCAGGCTAACAGGCCTGTAGTTCCCCGGGTCCTCCTTACAGCCCTTCATGTAGATGGGAGTCACATTGGCAAGCCTCCAGTCTTCTGGTACTTCACCAGTCAACAAGGAGCGCTGATAGATGATGGAAAGCGGCTCGGCTATCACCTCCGCCAGTTCCCTCAGCACTCTCGGGTGAATCTCATCCGGCCCATGGACTTGTGACGATGTAGACTCAGGTCATACCGTGATATTAAAAGGTAAAATGTGTATTAGAGTCCAAGGGAATTGTGTTGTTTCTGCTAGGATTTGATTGGGTACTTGATGGTGTTGGGTTTCTCAGTTGTGTAGATAAATGTAATAACAGAATACTGTCAAGGAACTTACAGTAACATTATCAGTGAATATCAAGACTGCAAAACTTCTCCTGTTCAGATCACACTACTCTCAAGTCGCCAGGAAAATTATATAAGAAAGCAAACGTTGATGTATACCAAAGTGACTGCTCTAATTCCAGTTTCATCTAGTGATACATATTTGAAAATTATTATATAAACCTAAGGTGCAGAAAAACACTGCTTTAATTTACCCACAGAGAAGAGAAAGAACTATAGGTGAAAACACAAGGGACTCAGAGGAATGGAATTGATGCCCTGGAAAGTATCAGAGACCAAGAAATCCCCTCACTGACGAGTGCCCCAGGAAGCACAAATGCATAAAATCCTCAAATACTCCTATTTTTTTTTCCTTTCCCCCCTCTTTAATCTATATTTAAGAAATTCTGAGAATTAAATTACATTTTTTCTTTCTCTGCACTGCATTTGTAGAAGTGCAATTACATTACAGATGGGAAGCGGAGGGTCCACTGAGGGCAGGTGACCTAATTTATGGCTTTATATCCTAAGTCTCACCAGAATGTCCAAGCTAGCTCACAATTACTAACTATTAGAAAGATTGGAAGGGAGGCCTGAAATCTTCTTATTAGACCAAGCAATATACCTGTGGGGAAAAGTAAAAGATCTGTCATAAATAAGGCCTAGAAGTTGTTTTCAAACACAAATTTTGCACCAATAGAAGGTGCATGTCCTCCTGACATGACCGTGTGTATAGGAACTGCTGAATCACAGCCTGAACCAGTGATTGAGCATGTGGGGAAAGGACCCGGTCAGCCCTGGGAGCACAAGTGAAGACAATTCACCTGTGTGGCTGGAAGGGGTGGGTGGAGCCTGGCTGCACCTCTCTTAGACCTTATTGAAGAGCTGACTGGTCCTGGGGGAGGATCTCTGGTTGGAGATCCCTTCTTGGTGAAGCTTTCCCTCTGTGAACCTGGAATCTTCTGTTATGGGTGAGCAATCTTCTTCCCTTCCTTTATAGCACCTCTCTATTGTGTCAGTCCTTTTGTCATCATACCTTTTGTTGTAATGCCTTTCCTACTGTATTGATCTGTCCAATTGCTGCAACATGTTTGTTGCCTTATGATTCTTCCTAATTACTATTAATAAATGAGCAGCAGTTCTAATTTATTTTTTCATATGCTAACATAGAAGTCCTTGAATAGGTTTGACTTTCAGAGGGTGAGTGCCTACAAATTTTAGGGAACATATGCTAAACTCTGGTTGGCAGCATTTAGAATCAATGGGATCATGATGTCACATCAGTGGGGAGCTGGCCCATACACAAATACAGGGGAGAAATCATAGAACCATAGAATGGCTTGGGTTGGAAGGAACCTCAAGGATCATCAAGTTCCAACTGTGAGTGAAGGAGCTGTTGTGAAACAAGTAGCTACATCCATTAAATAAATGGTTATCTGGAGGGAGAAGAGAAGGTGATGTGTGCTTTTTAATGAAAAAAGAAAACTCCAAGTAAATGCTGAAACAAATGGTAAGATCTTTAGGCTGACAGTGAATAATAGACTAGCTAAGAAAAGCAATTGTGTGCTTCCATTCTTAAGAAAGTCATTTCTTCATGCAACCAACCATCCCAACTAGAGACTGGAGACTTATTATAGAAGGAAATAAGTTGTTCTGCTGACTTCACACGCACAGTGAGCCGGCTGCAGAGTTTCTACAACAAAGTTATTTTAAAAGAAGTAGCAAACTGCACATGAGATTCATTAATGTGCCTCACAGCATTCAGCTACAGTGATAGTGACAAAATGCACGCTGTGTACAGAGTATAGGAATAGATTTAAACATCCTAAATTTGACTCTCAGATTGAATGTGTTAGTGTTAGAAAAATATTACCTGAGAGGACACAAATACATTAGCTATCAAAATAAACTGGCGACCAGACGGATGGAGGTAACATGCACAGTCAGCTGATCTATGTACTGAACTCTATCGGGATACCACAGTGCGGTTTTCAGTCTTGTGTGAAGTGTGATGGCAGCAGAAGTCCCAAAAATCTGACTGCAAGATAAGTAGAAGGTTCTGCATTATTCAGCTATTGTCATCCTCCCTTCTTTTACCAAAGGAAATATATATTTTAGCTATAGTAAGAAACAGTAAGTAGATAACCTTCAGATTTCCTTTGCTGGGAAGCTATAGGATATTCTGTAACTTTGTGATCAGATGAGTGAAGGGCAGTCCACACAGTAAAGCAGCCCACCTGCTGAATAAGTAACAAAAGACCATTCACTAAAAAAGCACCAGTAATTAATGCCAGAGTTACACAGGGTTTGGGGTTAGTTAGTGGCCTGATGTAAATGAGTATAGCTCTAACGGTACCCTCATTTACACCCACGTTAAATGGCATTTAAAGCTATTTACAGCATAAGCATTTATTTCTATAATTTCTCCCATCAGAGAAGAGATTCTTTTCTGTTTTGTAATGTATATGTGGTGGTTTAAGCATTTGCTGAGAGGAAAAAGTCAGATCAGCGTTTCTGGCTAGAAACTATTGTTCTGTTAAAGGTAATTGCAGTTTTCATGATAAAATGTTGTATGCATTATATTAAATGTATTGAGCAATGGCATAATTAAAGATATACCAGGGACTTCCAGGGTTTTAAAAAAAAACAAAACAAAAACCAAATACCTGCCTATTCTGAAGACTTTAATATAACTGTAAAAGCTGATTATATATTGGAGTTTGAGTGTAAAGATCTTGGAGAAAGAGCTCTTTAGCACACGTAAAGGATATCTCTATATAGTGGCTTATCTTCACTCAAAACCTAACAATATTGAAGGGAGATGACAAAGAGCTACTCAGAAATCCATTTAACTGATAAGCTCCTAATAACTGAATTTCAAGCATTATAGTGAAACAGGTGAAGAGTCTGAAGCAAAGAGTCCTGGCTGTAGGAAACCCTGCCCTTTCAGGATAGTTTCTAGACACAGTGAGTTTTTTAGGCTTCATTCTATACTGACAGCATCAGCCCTTCAGGTATCTACAAAGAGCACTGGCTGCCTATCTCCCTGGTGCTGGGTACTGCAGGGACAGGGCCACGTAGCAGAGGTTCCTGGGCAGCGGGTCCCATCAGCCAGACCGATTTTTCAAAGGAACACCAGTGAGTTTAGATTATGGATGGGAGCCTGCATGCAGTGCCAGCTGGACAAATGCATGACCAAGCAGACAGCGATGCTGAGTGTCTATGTCTGCAGAGAGATTGAATCTAGGCTTGCTGTGCTGGATATAAAGGCAGAGGTGTCTGTGCTACTGCTGCAAGCTCATGTCTGGACATGGGTCTTTGTTAGGCACTGCCAGAGAGGTGATAAGATCTCCTGGGAGAACTGCTTCATCATTCCCGCGCAGCCTGAGGGCAACACAATTAAACTGCATCCGAACCAAGGCTAAGGAGCCACCACAAAACTTCATGGGTTTTGTTTTTCCTGCCTCAAGCTTTCACTAATTCAGGGACCTATACACTTCACTCTATCTCAAGCAGAAAAGATATCTGAAGTTCTACACAGCCTCAGATTACACATTGTGGTTGCTCTCATCTCTTTGTACATGCACTCCCAAGACTTAGAGGGTACATCAGAACTTGGTATGGGATATTTATGAAAGGATAGCTATTGGCAATGCAGGTGAAACTTTGGTATGTGGGAGAGCAAGCATCCTGCAGTGACTTATACGTAAGAGATGTCACAGCTTGCATGCAACAATTACAGTTGACTTTTACTAAAACGAGAAGCATCAATTACTTGGTACAGGATAGTCCTGTCTAGACCTTGCTATGAAAAGAAAACACTACCTGGATCCTGTAATAAATGCTAAAGCTTGTAAGCAGTACATGGCAGTCTCAACCAGAAAGGGTGGTTCAGGAGGGCTCTCTCTCTCAAATAAAGAAAAGGCAGCACTTAAATGGATGGAGAGGGGAAAGAAAAAAAAAAAAAAAAAAAAAAGAAAAGACAACAAAACCTATTTAGAGACTTGAGTTGTGTAAGAAGAACGTTTTGTAAAGGTACAGGGAAGGAAGATTACGGTTTTAGATTTAAGGTTTTCATAATTCTGCAGTGAATGCCTATCGCAGGGAGTTGGAACTAGATGATCTTAAAGGTCCCTTCCAATCTAAACCGTTCTATGATTCTGTGAATTAGAAATAAGGGTATATCTGAGAATTTGGTGTATTTAAATTATCAAGAAGATGAGGGGGAGAGCTGTTTAATGAACAGTGTCTTTATGGAAAGGGAAACCATCTAATAAAGACTTTATTAAACCAGCGAAGAAGGACATAATGAAAATCTGTTTCTGCAAGCTAACAGTAGACAAATTTAAATTAGAAATTGAGCATGTGTTTTTTAGCAAGTTGGGAAAGTTCACCACTGAGAAACACTGCTATGAATCATATATCTTAGAAAGGCTTAGGTTGGAAGAGACCTTAAAGATCATCTATTTCCACGTTTGGTTCATGTGGGTCCACTTCTCAAGGCTGTCCAGGTCCCTCTTAATGGTGTCCCTTCCTTCTATTGTGTCAACTGCGCCACTCAGCTTAGTGTCATCTGCAAACTTGTTGAGGGTACACTTGATCCCCCCGTTTATGTTCATTGATAAAACAGACCCCTGGTGGGCACCAGTTGTGACTGGCCTCCACCTGGACATAGAGCCATTGACTACAACAACCCTCTGGCTGGGACCATCCAATCAATTCTATATTCACCTAATAATCCAGCCTTCAAATCCATATTTCTCCAATTTAGAGATAAGGATGTGATGTGGGATCAAGTCAAAGGCCTTGCACAGGTCCAGGTAGATGACATCAGTTGCCTTTCCTTGATTCACTGATGCTGTCACTCCATCATAGAAGGCCACCAGATTGGTCAGACATGATTTGCCCTTGGAGAAGCTATGCTGGCTGTCTCGAATCACCTCCTCATCTCGCATGTGGCTTAACATAGCTTCCAGTAGGATGTGCTTTGTGATCTTTCCAAGCAGAAAGCTCACTGGCCTGTAGTTCCTTGGGTCTCCCTTTCTTAAAAATGGGAGTGATATTTCCCTTTCTCCAGTCACCAAGGACTTTGTCTGGCGGCCACAGCTTTCAGGTAAGATGCAAAGTGGCTTAGCAACCACATCAGCCAGTTCCTTCAGAACACTGGGATGCGCATCATCTGGCCCCATAGGCTTGCACACATTCAGCCTTCAAGAGGCAGTCTCAGACTTGCTCCGCTCTTACGGTGGGAGGGATTTCACTCCCCTGACCCCTGCCTAGAAGTTAAGGGGCACGATAGGCATGAGAAGCTTGATTGGCAATAAAGACCAAGGCAAAGAACTTGTTGAGTACCTCAGCTTTCTCCACGTCTGAAGAAGCCAATTATCCCTTCTCGTTTATCAGAGGGAGTACACTCTCTTCTTCCTGCCTCTTATGACCGATGTTTCTAAAAAATCCTGTCTTGTTATTTTTCACAGCCCTCACCAAGTTCACTTCCATCTACATTTTGGCTTTCCTGATCCCACCATGTATCTGTGTGTAGACATATCAGGACAACATCCCTATATTCTTCTAAGTCCACCCATCCCTGCTTCCACTACCTATACTTTTCATTCTTTTTCCTCAGTTTGACCAGCAGTTCTTTGCCCAGCCATACCAGTTTCCTGTCTCCTCCGCTTGATTTTTTTATGCTGGGTAATGAAGAGCTCTTGTGCTCTCAAACTTGTTCTCAAGAACTCTTGCCAGTTCTGTTCCACTCCTATGTCTCCAAGGACAGCTTCTCAGGGGATCTCATACAGTAACTCCTTAAAGAGCTGGAAGTTTCTTCTCCTTAAGTTCAGGGTCCTGACTCCACTCTTTGCTAGACCTATGTTCTTCCAGATCCTGAACTCAACCACGGTATGCTTGCTACATCCCAGGCTGCCTCCAGTCTTAACATCTTTAATGATTTCTTTGCATTGGTGAACACCAGATCTAGTAACGCTTCACTTTTGTTTGGTCTGTTCAATACCAGGAAGTTGGCCTCAGTGGACTCTAGGAGGAACATTGGTGTTTGTGTTTCTTAAGGATACACTGCATTGAAGTGCAAAGTTTTGGATGTAAAACAGACCTAAATGGTGATTGCTAGATTGAGTACAAGGCTGGGTGGAAGGAGTAGAAACCACTCATAGGTTGCACTAAGTGCAAAATGCAATTGCACTCTTATGATGACCACACAGTGTGTGCATCTGTCTGTCTGTCTCTGCCCTGTGAGCCAAGCTTCCCTAGGAAGCCATAAAGTAATTTCTTTCCAGCCACATCACACAGCAACCTCCTCACTGTCTCCATTAGAGATTTTTGGTGATAGTTTATTCAGTTATTAGGATTTACTGCTTAACAGTTCAGTTTCAGAACATTAAGAGAAAATCCAGTAGAGGGTACAGATGGAAACAACAGCTGAATGTGGCAGGATGAACCTCAAGAAAGTGACAGCTCCCATACAAAATGCTCTATATTCCTTAAATTCCTGGTTTTGCTGCCTGACAGTGATGCAACCTGGGATAAGTTCTCCGTGTAGTAGCTGGTCCTGCTGCAGAGAAGGAAGGGCCATCCCTGTAGCAACAGCCAGACTCAGCATCTTGCTTCCACCAAGCAGCCCCCTCACTGCAGCTCTTCCCATAGCCAGCTGGAAGGTGTGGCCTGACTTCAGAGATGCTTTGAGCAAACCCTAGGGAGTCCCTCTCAACTGTGTCTGAGTCTGAGTTTGAATGTGCCTTAACCTGGCTTGTTTTCACAGTAAGGGGCTCTGCTTGGCCATGAAGTGGGTTCTGTGGTCATGGGAGTCTGAAACTGCCTGTTACTCTCAGGTTCTACATGAGTGTCATTTTGCTTCTGTCTCTTTAAGGACTGCCCCTCAGGTCTTCATTTGTGTATATGGCTGAAATATTAGGCATGGAAATTAGACATGCTTTTTAAACTTCAGTGCATATCTGACTACTCCATCAGCGAGATGTAGGGGTGAAGCTAGGGAAGGTGACTTGATCTAACTTGTTCCATGTCACAGCCACAGGTCTGTTTTCAGCTCATGTCTCATGGCTCCCTCCAGGCTAATACCCGTTCCCATTTATACAAAGCTCATTTTTAATCTAGGCTTACTCAGATAAAATATTTCAAATATTTAGAAAAGAAGGGAAAAGGCAAGTTTCTTTGTTGTGAGAAGAACTGAGGCTTCCTTGAAAACTGAGGAGTTTGATAATTTTGAACACCATTTATCTTCAACACCAGATTTTGACAGAACATGATTGGATTAGGATTCAACTTCCATTTCAAGCATGTGTTGGAAGTAGAAGTCAGCAAGCACAAAGACAGCCATGATCCCTGTCCTGTAAGAACCTGGGAATGGAAGGTCAGGAGAAGGGGAGCATCACAGGGCCGTGGCTGGGGACAGGTGGCCAGCCAAAGCCCTGTGCAGAGCCCGTGGCACAAGCAGTACAGCTGGGGCTGTGCAGCCTCAAGAGAAACATGGGGGCTGCACTCAGCGCCTGCTGGAAAGCATGCTTTGTGCAGGTAAAGTGGGTTTTTCTTATCCTGGCCCAGTATTTCAACAAAGTCCTTAAGTGTCAAGCTAACCCAGTACATTTTTAAAAAATATGACTATTTTATCCTGGCTATGGGCTGTGAACATTGGCAGTAAATCTAAATGAGCGTTCTCTTCCACAGAGCTAAAGCCACCCAATCAAAAACAGCAGCAGAGAAATTGCTGTTACATTTGTGCTTAACTTAATCCACCACCATACTTCAGTTACTTGCATTGCATCTTTTTTATTTGCTTGTTTTTAATTACTGTGTTGGTTCTGTTATTAGGGGAAGTTGACAACATTTCATTTCATCAAAGGCTTTCACTTAATTCATTGTGTTTTTATGTACAATGCACCTTAGATTAGATATTAGAAAGAAATTCACTGGAACAGGCAGCCCAGTGAAGCTGTGGATGCCCCCTCCCTGGAAGCACTCCAGGCCAACTGGATAGGGCTGTTGGCAACCTGAGCTAGAGGGAGGTGTCCCTGCCTATAGCAGGGGGTTGGAATGAGATGATCTTAAAGGTCCCTTCCAACCCAAACCATTCTATCATTCTATGACTCTATGATATCTCTGATGATGATGTACAAATAGCATAATTGTTAGCGAGTTTAATAACAATGTCCTATTTGCTTTAATATTGGTAATAGTGTACTCTGTGAGGGAAAACCTTAGACGATGAAAAATCATCTTGCTTATTTCTTTTCATTAATTAGGTCTGGGAGCATATCTAGGGCAAACAGACAACAAAGATCTTTGTGGTACTTTCGCCATACAGATAGAGAAGCATCACCTACTTTCATAAAGCTGTTTAGTGATTGCCACGAGTGTATTTTAAATGAAAGCATAGCAACAACAGCAGAGATTATGTATTCTGTTTGTCACTCTGGATGGGCTTGCACAGTGAGTGTGAATGATAAAGGTTTTGTGTCACAAGCAGATGTGGGTGAGATCAAGTTTAGAGCCAGGCCTGCAGCCCCCTGCAGCACACAGCTCTGCCCTGACACAGTGCAATGCCAGCCCAGAGGCAGAACTGGCACAACTCCTTATGCCCAGAACAGGAGAAATGAAACCTTATGAAAGGCCTACAGCAGGCTCCAAAAGAGGTGAATGCCTTTGTTGTTGGATTTGCCTGTAAATCCCAAAGGAGGTGGCACTCTGTAGCATGATGTAGTGCTCCAGAACGAACCTTATGCACAAGCAGTTAGAAGGGAAAGAAGGGGACATAAAAACTGATGTTTATGACTAATTTCTTACTGAAAAAGACTAATTTTTCAAAGTAAATTAAATGGGGAACATGCTGTGCTGATAGAGGTGGTAAGACAATAAGATAGATTTTTTTTTTTTTCTGAAGCAGTATAAGCATCTTGCTGTAAGAACACGCGTTGTGAGGAGTTGTAAATTCAGGTTTTTGCCATGCATTCTGGTTCTTAGGGCTATGGGGCTGTTTGGAGTCCCTGTGGCTCAAGTCAGGCCGCTGGCTCAGAATGCAGGGCTGGGCATTGGCTGAACAAAGTGTGGAGGAGAATTAAAAAGTACTCATCTTTCTCTCAAGGGCCGGAGTGCCATGAAAATGCCCTTCCACAGAAAGTAACAGTGTAAGATTGATTTTACATTCTAAAGCTATGGTTGTCCAAGTGTTAAGTGAGAAGGCAGGATAAATTCATTAATTGAGGGAATTTCCAGGCTAATTTACAGATGTTCAGGGACCTGACCTATTTCAATTTGAATAATAGCTGATGACAGAGTTCGATATCCACAAACATTCTCTTTAAACAGAGGGCAGAGTTGTTTTGAGTTGGATTTCCTTAATTAGTATTCCACAAATATGGCATGGTTTTGCTAAACCCAGCTAGCACTTATGTCCTTATAAGATTTAAACTTGAAATAAAATCAGTATATTTCACTTAAATGACAGAAAATAAGAGAAAAAAGAAATTTTTACTTTGTCTGTGTGTTGATTTCATCTGAATTAAGGAAAAAGAAACATAAAAGCTGTCAGATGCTCATTAGACATCCCTTTTGACAATTAGGCTCTAATTTCCAGTGCCATTTGCTTAATGGACAACTGCCTTGTCCATTAACTTTATTTAAGTGGATGTTAATTATGACTAAATTACAGTTCCAAAGGTGGGTACAGCATGTAGCACCTGAAAGCAAATGGTTACCTACCATTCATTCTATTACAAAGAAGGAAACAATGAGGAAAAGGAAGAAGAGAATGTAGGGAAGATGAGCTACTAACAATCAGATCTAGTCTTCTGGTTTTAAAATTTTTAGTACTGTATTTACAAGTGGGTTTTATGTTTTGTTTTTTTTTTAGCCTATGTAGAAAGATTAGTTAATATTTATATGATGTAATTGTGCCCTGATGTCAAAATTTTGTGAGCAGGTAACAAAGAAACATTTGGCTTACAATTTCTTTTAAGCGGGGCAGGATGTGGAACACAGAGCTCCAACGGTGGGTTAGTTCAGCTGGATCCAACGTCACTTTTCAGTTAATACAAAATGTGGTGCTTGCCTGAAGTAACGGTGGCACCAAGCAGCTCCCTTCTGGTAACTATCTGCATTTCATGACAATCTTGAGCTCTCAGCAAAGATAGTTCTGGTCCTGCATGCTGTGCACATCTGTGGGATGAGGAAAGCCCTTGGCTCTGGGATGTTTGCAGTATCCTGGATGTAATCTAGGTAATGCACTGACTTCAAAGATCTCTGTAATAGGCTTTATATAGTGGGAGGGTTGCTTTAAATGTGCAGTATCATTTAAATCCAGGCTTAACCTTTAGTACAGTACTGGCTGTCAGTACAGTAATGGATGTCAGAGCCATCTATCTGTTAATCATTTTGAGTCCCTGCTGACTGTGTTCCATCCATTCCCATCTCTCTGCTCTGGCTTCTCTTGGCTGTAAGGGGAATAAAGTATTTTTCATTTTCTGACCCAAAATCTTGCCATAAATCTTCCACAGAGGTCTGAGACTCTGCATGTAGCAACTTCTAGAAGTAAACTTTTGCTAATGGCAACTCTACTGCTAACAAACAGAGTAATAAAATTGGTACATAGACAGCCCTACACATGGCTATCAGCTTAATAACAGATACCTACTGTGTGAAACAACACGAACACATTCCTGAGAACAGCTTCTGCTCTCTGTAGAATCATTTAAGAAATTGTTAAGCAAAGACGGCTCCTGTGAATGGTATTTCTTCTTCTAGAAAAACACATGCGATCGTACCCAGTTCTAATACACCAACAGTACGTGTGACTATGACAGGGAATACAGTTTCTGTGATATTAACTAGATGTGATGTTAGCTAGTTCTCCCCACAATAGGTGATTTTGGCATTTTTAAAAGGTTACATTTATAAAGAATAGCGGCATCTTTTGGTTCAGGAGATAAAAGTTGAGATTCCCACATCGTCTTTATTGGTGAAGCATCTATTGTCACAAAGGCTTATATTCTTATTTAGTTCCTTGACTCCACTGCAAAGTAGGTTTACTGCTTCTTTAGTCTTTACAGGATAAGCAACCAGCCAGAGGCTGATAGTCACTGACAGATGTTAGGCACTCTCTGCCCTATTAGATGTGTTAATCAAATTTTCTAACTGTTAAGAAACTTCAGCATTAGCAGAACAAGATAGTTTGGTCTTTCTGACCGGATTTGTCCAGAATATGTATATTCTGCAGGTTTGTTTTTTTTTTCAACAGAACTTCTCAGAAGGAATTTGAAATCTTTATCCCTCTCTTTCTTATACAGTCATAGAATAGACTAGGCTAGAAAGGACCCCATCTGCTCCCACCTTCTGTCAAAGGCAAGGCCTACATTAGGGATACTGGCTATCCACTCTTGTTTTGACCCTGCAGGTACACAGGGAGAATCTGGAGGGAGTGCCCTCTGAGCCAAACCAGGCTGGACTGCGCAGTTAAACAAGTTCAGTACACTATGACAACTGCAATGAACATATCCACAATATCTAAGCATACTTGGTGAGTCTAGTTGTAGCATGCTGCCATTCATTTTGTCTCTACCGGGAGGTAATTCAGGCCAATCTGGTAAAGGTACCAATTGTTTTATAAGCTGGCATCAAATCTCTCTTTTCTCTGTAGTAGTTATTGCTAAGATAACAGCCACAGGAAAGATTTTTAGAAACTGAGTGTTCATTTTGGGAATTAATGCTTCAACTTTTAGCCATAATGCAAACAGAGCTTGCAGGGTTATCTATTTGCATTGCTGCCCATGTACGATATCTTAACAGTGAGTTCACGTATTGTTAAGTAGAGACATTTTAATGCATATATGTGTAAGTGTTCAACTCAGTTGTGCTATCAGTCAAACTTCTCATAGGTAACGGTCATTAGTGCAGCCTCTTCCTTCCAAGTAGCACCCCCATCATCTTCTGCACCCCAAAACTATTGCTGTTGGATTCTGTGTTCTGTTCTTCTTGCTGTTTATCCATCCTTACTCCTTTCAGTGCTTTTGGGCTGCTGCTGTGTCCCCACATCGTCCCCCTATTTGCCTGAAGGTCCTGCAGCACTGAAGTTGGAACATGAAGCAACTGGTCTGGCTGGAACTGAATGGCTCCACCTGCAAAAGGAGTAAGAACGACAGATCTCTGTATTCATACAGCATCCTCCAGAACAGTTGGTGTAAAATCAGTTTCTGGATGAAACTGGACACAGCAGAAACTAATAGTATGGGTTCTGGCCAGAAAAATGTACTTTAGGTAGATGTGGTGTTCTAATGGAAGGAGCATGCTGTGCATATGTAGGTACATCACTGGGCCAAGTCCACTGTGCTGTAACTGCTACTTTCCAAAGCTAATGAAACAAAAATGCTAATTTCATGAGCCATCTCCTGGAGTCCTCAAAGAGCTCCCTGTCCCTTGGGATTTGGGATGAAGTCAGATTTATGGCTGGACTGCTGTGGAAGTGTATGTGTTCCCCTGGGGGCAGGGAAGAGCACAGAGTGCTTACAGTGTGTAGCTGCTATCTGTCCTCCCTGTGTTTGTCCTTGTTTCCCCATGCAGGTGGAGCACTTGGAGCCTGGGCCCTGAAGTGCGATGAGGAAGCTCAAGCGACCCCCAGCCCTGGCACTTGGACAGCTCAGTGTATGAATGGGGGCTGGGGGCGCAGGGCCCCCAGCTTCCCGCTGTTCCTGGCACACTAAAAGCCTCCAGCAGGCCAACAAAACTTCTTTTTTGCTATCTCTGCCTGGCCCCTTATTTCCACCACATCAAGCCTGATTTTCTCAGGCCCACCAGTGTTCCTCACAGTCCCAGTCCTTACATCACTCTTGCTCTGGCTCTAGGAAATGCTCTGGAGTCTATCAAATGCCCTGAAAAACTGAGATTCCTCTGGGCAAAGGCTCTGAAGTAGTCATATTTTTCCAGCAAGCATAACAAAAAGGAGTAAAGCTGAAGTACCTGTTTATTCCTACAGCATCTCAAGGAACATTAAATGTGAAATCAGCTCTCAGGGTTAAAACCTGGTCGCTGCTGCTTGTTCTGCTGTCAGTTGTCAATCTGCAGCCATTCCCACAGGATCACTGTGCCTCACTGTGTCAGTTCCGCTGTGCTCCTTGTCAGCTTCACGATGAGAAGCAAGGGGGAAAATTGGTAACCGGCTCACAGGGATCAGAGGTGGAATAAATTGAGAAGGAATGGTTTAAAAACACAAAGGTCTTGGAGCTCAAGAGCACTGGAAACCAACAAAGAATTAAAGATATATCAAGTGCTGAGACATCAGGCGTGGTTCTAAATTAGAGCAAAAGGTGCAGAAGCTGTGAATACTGTTAAGCAAAGGGAAAAGACCAGAGATGGTACTAAACTGCAGCAAAGGGAAGCAGGAAGAGATAGAAATGAATTAGAAGATTACAATTTTTCAATCAGCTGCACTGGTTAACACTAGAACAGAAGCCATGGGAGGCCATGAGGTTTTTTCAGAATAACTTGTGTGTCTACGTGTGATTCCAGAGACATGGCATGAGCTTGCAGTATGCAGTTTAAGCCATGTGCATGAGACTAAGCTCATATTCTGTAGAGGTGTGCTGAAACCTGGGCAGGCAGTGTGCTGCTGTGCCCATTTCTGCTGTGGGGCACCTGTGGTTGGAGCACTGCTCCTGGCAAAAGGGTCATGGGAGAGCTCTGGGGTGTATGTGAAATGGGGAAGAAGGTTTGCAGCCCTCGGACTGGTCCAAGAGCAGTAGCCACATGTTTCAGGAAAGGGCCTCATCCAGTTCCTACTTCCAAAGACAGTGCTTGTTGTTCAGTGTGTTAACTGTGAAAAGAGTAACATTTGGGGGCACACAACACTGGGGGCTACACAAGATTCTGTAGCCCAACATCCTACAGGTCTGTCTGTTTTGCTGAGAAATTCTCACACTGATCTCCCAGCGTCTGTCAGAATTGACATTTTTAGATGTATGTCTGCTTTGGACTTTAAGACTTCAAGAAATAGAAATTGTCACACATCCCTGAATGGTCTGCTTGCAGAGCTGCTTCCCTGGTGGTTAGAAAAAAGAAGGGTCTCCTCTCATCTGAATTACTATTATTCAAAGATTTTTGTCATGCCTTTCTCTGGCAGATAAGGAAAATTCTGCTCTAAGAACTTTCTTTCCTGCAGACACAATTAACACCAAACTCATTCTGTTATGGTCTAGTGGGTATATGAAGGGTGGGTTGACAGCTGCGTCTCACTATAGGGTTCTTTTCTTAGCAGTCGCTTATCATTTTGCTGTCCTGGAACCAGTTAGCTTGTTTTCCCAGTCATGGTTATTTTCCAAGCTAAATGACTAGTTATAGCTTTTTTTTTTGGCTTGTTTTCTAAGTTTCAGCCAAAGTGATTCAGACATTTGCAAGAATAAGCAGAGGAGTGCACATCATCTGGTTGGTTTCGTTGTTTTAAATATTAAAATAAAAAGAGGCCTTGACAGCTATAGGTGCATCTTTGGTATGGAAATAAATTCCATGATGTTTTGAAGTGCTCTGATACCATCTTGGAAAAAATAAATAATTAAATAAATAAAATTACTTGTTTTGCCTTCAAAGCTGAGCTCGGTTAATGTCCAGCAGGCACGGCGGTGTTTAGGGCCCAGCTGACAGGAGGAAGGCTAAGCCAGAATGTTGAATAACTACCCAAAGGCACGTGCACTGTCCATTTTACATCCCAGCTGAAGCAGATGATGAATGCGCCCAATAAAGGCTGTCTCCATATGTTTAGTGGAGCTCACAGCTGTGACCCCGCTGGCACTCCGGCCCTTACATGGAGCCACACGCAGTGTCCCCCAGGCGCTCTGCCCGCCAGCGGCCCTGCGCAGAAGGTGGCACGGCCATACAGGACGGCTCCTCTGCACTTGCCGCCGTTCCCATGGCACAATGTGTGGGCAAACCAAGCATGTGTGTGAGGCCTGTTCCTGCTGCTGAGGGTTTTCCAGATGGGCCGAGCACCTCTCTGTCTCACGGTGTGTAGCTGAAGCTGACATCTCCAAATGCCTCACAAGAGTAAGCACTCGACATGCAAGAAAAGTGAAGCAATCAGCATTTTATGCATGTCAGGATGTGATCATGCTTGTTTTAATTCATTCTCCAATTGGCTTTCTCTCAGATAAAGAGCTCTCATGCTTAATAAAGCCCACGCCTTCAACCAAAAGGCAGCAAGTGCAGCTACAGGCTGTTTGTGAGCAGCCTTCTGCATGGAAAAGTTTTGTTTTGCTTTAGCTATGCTCCTAGCACATTAAATTTTAGAGGGCTCAAGATTTTTCTTTTGTATTAAAGAATTTCATCCAGGTAATTGCACTATCTGAAAACACAGGTTCCCCACACATTTCCTCACAGCGATGTGCTCTCAGTGTTGGGGTAGAGCCAGAGCTGCTTGCACACGTGTGTGTGACACGGGCTGAGGGATGATATCTGTGCTGGGCCCACACGCCATTTCTTTCTGTGAGAGCACTTCTGTAGAAACAGACCTCCGTGATCAGTGAAAAATGTATTGACTTTAATGCCTCTTGGCACTGAAGAATCGTTTGTACTGTCCCACCATGGCAAGTCTATGCTAGCAGCCCTGGTTATGAGTAGAGAACATTTTATTATTTATCGTCTTTAAACACGTTCTTCTCTGAAGAAGTGCTGCTTTTAATGATAGATATTTGGTGATGTGAATATAAAATACATCACAGTTTCTGGTATCTTTTTAATTTTACAGATGACACAGCTTAAAACCAGGAACATCAAGTAAAATAACTACTGCTGAGAGGGAATAAAAGTTGGCAGGTACGGCAGTTTAAAATAGCCCTATTTTCATCCTAAATATAGGCTGGTTTAATTGAAATCTAGTGGTAGCTATGATACAGCTGCTGTATCAAAGACCAGTGACAGCCTGCTGAGGTTAGAAGAATACAGGCTGACTGTATCTCTGCTGAGATTAAGAGACATCACAGAGAGCAGAGCAATAGATAGATTGATGAAAAGTTGAGTTCTTAAAACAGTGATTTGTAAAGCTTTTATGCAGTTTTATTTATAATTTATTTGTCTTTGTCCTCCTAGTAAGATGGGTTTCTGAGAAACCAGAGGTGTGGTGCAAATCCTCGGTTGCTGTGAACTGCTTTAGCCTAGCTGGAAAAGAAGCCACAGATAAAAGTAACTCAGCTTTCCCCTCATAAATTCTGCTGTGTAGGAGCAATAATGGTATGATTTCTGGTTTTTTTTTCCAGCACAGACTTTCTTAAAAATGGGTATTTCAGCTCCATGAGGAGCCATCAGTTTAACACCATCAGTTTTCAGGTGGTCGTATGGTTTAGGTGAGACTCCTCAGTACATCCCATGCTTGCATACAATAAACAAAGTGATGTAGTGATCTTCAACCTAGCAATGCCACCAGTGCTCCACTAAGTTACCCCACTAGCCAGCAGGGCCATGTGCAAAGAGACCAGAGACCTCTGAAAGTCCCTTCAAACTGAAACAACTCCATGATTCTAAGATTTAATTCTCAGAAGCAGTTGGGTATTGCAGGTGAAAAGTGAGCGTTTCTCATTATGCTGCTGCTTTCAATGTTCTCTAATGACCAAGTAGAACTTTTAATTTCCATGCTTTCTGGTTATTACTATTTTTTCAGCTTCATACAATCTAAACTCCAAGCCTTCAGACTTATCCTCCCTGGCAACTATTGTTATTCTTGCTTTCTAGTTCTTAATTAATATTTGCCATGTTCTTACTAAGGTAAGTCTGTACTTTCTCGTTATATGAAATTAAAAGTAGGTGAGCTTAGTTACCAACTAAGAGAAGCTTTAGAAAGCTTCATATCTGGATTTATTTTCTTTTGATTTTGATTCTCAGGAGTGCCCTTACGACCTTCTATCTACCCTGTCAATCAAATGAATCAGTGAGTCATTGAGTCAGAGATACAGTGTCTTCCATTCTATGTTCTGAGTGAGTCCGATTTTCCTGATTAGTGCACGCAAACAACACTTCTTCATAGCTGTGTGTTGTTGATGAATGAATGCAAAATAAGGTGAGTGAAAAATCTTCTGCCTCAGCTTTTGTGATTGTTGTTAGGAAGATGTCGATTCAATTCCTATTCTTTGCCTCATGCTCCCTGGGCTGGCAGAAGAGGCATTAGAAAGGTGAGGCAATCTGCCTAAACAGGAGGAAGAGCATCTTAGCAGCAGACCTTCTGGCTGAGTGAAGAGCATGCAGGAGAGGAAAGCAGGGAGATCTGTGGAATATGGGAGAAGACAATCCACAGAGTTATGAGATGGTTTGCACAGACACACTGAAGGCTGCCACTGTAGTGGGTGAATTGAGTGTTCTGATGAACCTCCTTGGATATTTATAACTACTGTACTTCGCTGATATCATTATACATATGTCATACAAATAAACAGCAATTTGGGAAAGGGAACCAATGACCTCTGAAGCCTCAGAGGTTTTCTTGTACCCATTACTGCCCCAAATGTATTCCTAAGTATCACATCACACAAGCATGCTTCTTTCCCCTGGACTGCCATGAGAGCTGAGGCTGCCCAGGCGTCCATAGGAGGCTCCTTGCACACTGCAGGACAGGGCCAAGAGGCAGGCAGCCATGTGCAGTGTGATGCCCCACACGTGCAGGCTGCTGCAGCTGGGTCCCAGCAGAGCCACGTGCTGCCACTGCTTATGTAACTGCAACTTTAAATGGTTTCAGATAACTGGATTAGTGAGGTTAGACTCAATAAAGTTATCTGAGATGGGATCAGACTAAAGGGCTGTCTCTGACAATGGCCACTACTGACTTAGAGGATAGATTGTACAGCAGTGCTTCCAAACTGACACCCTCTGAGCTTTTGCAGTCTGTGTGTCAGGATCTCTTCAGCCAAGAGTGATATCTGTGCTTAATAGCTATCTAAGATCCCCACTGATGGTAGGAGGAGTTTTGCATAAGAAAAGGTATTCCAGCCATCCCTACTGAGGTAATGAATAATTTTGTGCAGTATTTCTCTGCCTTTGGCCACATCTGGTTCTTCTTCTCATATACAAAAGCAACAGTTAAAATGATGACACCAGAACTTCCAGACACATATGAACAGAACATGTCATCAAAACCCTAAATAGAGAAAAAGGACTCATAGGCTATGGTGCATCTCTTGAGGAGCAAGGAAAAGGCTTTAATAGGTTACTTTATGGAGGGAAGGATTTTCAGCTCCTTCTAAAATAGATAGTTTTGAACAGTTCATTTCACAAAACATTAGGAAGGAAAGATTGGGGGAAATTTGTATTTCTCAGCTTCAAAATTGAGCTATAGGCAGAGCATTTGCCAGCTCATTTTTCTTTTTCACTGGAAACAGACATTTGTGAGTTGTGGAAAACAAGCAGTGGGAGGAGGGAGCAAATTGTCTAAGCCTGCATAAGGAGGTTAGATAGTATACCTGTATAATTTATAAGGAGCTATGGCCACTGCCATTCTTTGATACCCAAGAAGGCCACTGTGGATACACTGCACAGAGTTCTCACCTTGTGCCCAGTTGAGCCAGGGGCACACATGGTCAGCTTTTGTCTGCCCTAAGGACATTGCAGTGACAGCAGATGTAAGTGAACTATTCTAAATTCTAGTACTTCCTTTTGTAACTCAACTCTAGCTATTGGGGAGATGCTAGTAAATTAATTTTAGTGATGGGCTCACTAATAGAGCCAAAAGCATTTATGAAGACCTAAGGGCTCACTGCAATGCCATCAGCGCTCTCATTCACATAGTGGAGTGTCATAGGAGTGAAAATGGACATCTTGTGAAATTATTTTCATGATGGTGCCACGTGGGCTGGAATGGTTTTGAGAATTTCTTTGCCACGTTCTTCATGCAACTAACTAAACTCAGAAACATGGGCAGAGGGGGGCACTGTGAGAAGGTCATGCAATACGGAAGTGGAATTACAGCATTTTCCCTGGAAAAAGAGTGGATTCTTCGGAGTGTGTACTGGTTTTTAGGCTGCGTGGTGCTTAGCAGCCTGCTGGGGTAAGCCCACAACAGGATATCACAGGGGAAGGCAGGCTACGATATTTTATTAGGTCAGTATTTTATGGGCTGCTTAACTGAGATGACTGTGTACTTCAACACTGAGAGAGCCAGAGGAAAGTCTCCTGCTTGCTTCCAGCCTGGAGCTGGAAGCACAGCCTATCAGAGATTGCTCAGTCTTCTGACACTGGATCTGTCTCCAACACAGCGGATTCTACACCATTATCCAGTACAAGTCCTCAGTGCATGTAGTTTCCAATAACTTATCTGATTGTGCCCCAAAAGTAAATCTTATTGCTTCGTTTGCTTCATAGTTGTTTCATACTGTTACCTTAAAATTTATGCACTTTGTAAATGTGACAAAAATAAAAGAGCCAAGAAAGCACAAAAATTGAGATAAACTTGTGAAACGCATGGCTGCATTGTCTAGGAGTACAGCAGGACACAGGGCTTCGTTGCAAGAGCTAGACTTTGTTTTCTCAAATGCTGAAGACATTAACTATGAAATAATAATTTCTTCTCTTATCAATTGCATGTTCCATTGGGCAACCACTTTGTCTATTTCTGTTTGAGAAGGTATAGTTAGGAAGGCTCTCAGTGCCTAATTGCTTTGGTTTAATAATAAATTCATACACTAAAGATGTATAGTTTATGTGTATTGCATCAACAAATAATATTTGTTTGCTGCTGCTGCATGGGAAGCAAAGAGTTGTGGAAAGAAATCAAACCCAGAAAATCTAGCCCCAGTGTTAGTCTCAAACCTAAATCTGTGTTCGAAACATTTCAGGGTACACACATCAGTCAGGAGAACAATATGGAAGTGCATTTACTATATTATCAGGGTTTTTTCCCCTTCTTCCCCTTTAGCTCTGAGAGTGGGAAATCAGGAGACAGAATGGGAAAAGAACAGTGCCAGTAGAGTAGAACACAACAGGCCCAAATAATCTAATATTTCATCATTTAATTTCACACTCACTGGGCTGCGGGGGCATTACAAACTGTGGGGAGAATAATCTAAGAAGGGTGTTGGTTTGGCGATGATATCATCAGAGTTTAAAGACGTCTGGCAGTGTTCTGAAAGCGTGTGTCCTTCCTTCTCTCACTCCTTCCCCACTCAATACAGATTAAAGTGACCTCTGGAGACCAGCTCTGCTGAACCCCTTCAAGTAGTTCCGCAGTATCGTTCTTATTTGTACAGTATGTGAAAGAACAGTTCAGATGAAATTCCTGTCCTTTCAGAAAAGTTTGTCTGTACCTTAAAAAAAAAAAAAAAAAAGAAACAAAAAGAAGAAAGGCTATTTTATTT
>JACDJE010000678.1:176108-202565 GCA_016647715.1 Pavo muticus
TTTTTTTTTTTTTTTGGATTTTTTTTTCCAACTCTTCTGTTCATTTCCCTTCCTCTGAGAGACAAAAATATAAGCTTAGGGCAGATACTGAGGCTTTGTTGCTTTTCTTTTTAATTCACGTACAAGTTTTGTTACACTGACACGTGACCCATATCTTAGAGCTTTCCCCCCACTTGTGGGAGCTTCCTTCTTCAGACAAAGCATAAAACATGCAGGCATACGTGCCGGAGCCGACCCACAGGGACACCCCAGGAAGATTGCAGTTTGTAGTTCACATCTAAGCTACAGAACGCCCTGTGCTGAGTGTTTCATTGCGTTGTTTTCAAGGGAAACAGATTCGGTATCCGACCCATGAATGGATAAGGCTGAACCATATAAATGTCTCACAAATGTGAACAAATTAATACTTTCTTTGTCAAGCCACAACAGAGACTGAATTTCCAAAACAAAATGAGCAGTTCTTGAGGTGAAATAGCGGGCAATTTCAAAATCATTTGAGCATCACTATTAATGGAACAGTAATTCCGTTAAGCAAGAAAGTGGCTTCTTATAAATTTGCATCTAATTATTACAGGCATGCATACATTAGCAGTCACATTTCACATGGGAAGTTCTTGGAAGGCTGAATGGGATGGCAGTGGCACTGTGTGCGGCAGCAGCACTGCAGGGCTGGCACATGGTGTCCCGGTGCTGTGCTTGCAGGTTTCCCATGTTAGCAGTGTGCAGAGCTTCGTGTCCCCTCCAACCGCTGCCATTCAGAAAGTGGCCAAGGACACCAAGATTTCTAGGAACCAGGAGTTTTATTTCCTAAGGGTTTGGAATGCCTTAAGGAACAGTATGTGAAACTGCAGCATCTAACTGGGCATCTCTAGGTGTTGCTTTACAGGGAAATTAGAGATAAATGCTGTAAAAAAGAAAATAAAAGAGGAATGTTCCTGGTAAGTAATATAAAGAAGTACTTAGGGGGAAAAAGGTTCCATATATCAACAGCAGCAGGTCTCTGTTATTAGCCCAGTCTTAACAATTGCTAATGGACTTGATGATTTTCATAGGTAATTACTTTCTGTACCTCCTCACTGATAAACGTCCGGGAATGCCCTTTTCTGATGGTGTGGTACTCACCCGGTACAGTTACAGCCTTGGAGCACCTGAACTGGAGCCTCAGCAGCACGCCTGCTGGAGCACAGTGCTGTGTGTGGTCTGTGCTTCAAAGCAGCTGCACAGATAGGGCGGGAGGTAGCGCTGGTTTTGCTGTCTCCGAAAGGAAGAATCTCAAGCCCTTCCTGTGGTGTCCCCACATGTATGGTATCGTGCAGTTCAAAATCCCCCATTCTGTTGGACCGTGCACACTGCTGTCCCACCAGCCTGGCTTCAGAGCCCAGCCGCGCACTGCTCACTGCCCCACGACTTGGGTTCCATGGGGTTAGTGTGTTCCAGGCTGAAATGGCCATGTTTGTGTCGGTTTTAGCTTATTTACGTGCTTTACACCTTCTAATCTGTATTCTTTGTTATGATTTAAGAGGATGATGAGTAACACCAAGTCTCCATAGCTCAGCAGAAGTGGTACTGGTCATTTGTACCACGACGTGGTTATTAGCTGGGTAGCAGATGGACATCTGGTTCAAGAATAGGCTCTTGTGGTACCACGTTTCTCATGGAACACCGAGACAGGGCTGCCTGTTTTCTGCTAAGGTTGTATGTGTTAACACATCTAAGTGCTTTAAATGTGTTGGGTACCATTTTTAAGTGTGTTTAGGGAATATGCAAGGTGTTATGTATCATTACTTTGAAGTCCATGGCAAAACTCCCAAACACAAGCATCTGCTCGTATTAGTAATCCTGACAGGCCCACATCCACCCAATTCTCAGGTGCAGATCTGTGCAGGGGAAAGTTTCTGGTGCTTGGGAAAGTGCTCCCTACCGCTTGGGTTTGGGAAAGTTACCCCAACAAGTTACTTCCCTACACCAGACTAACTCGAGCTAAGTTTTCCTGTGTGCAGGAGCGTTCCTGCCTGCTGGCTGGGTGACCCGCATTCCCCTCTTGCGATTCCCGAAAAATACAGGAAAATGGTTCAAGATCTACCAGTTCTCCTGTTTTCTCTTGATTCTTCTGGCAAACATCTATTTCTGCTTTCCCATTCTTGCTACATGTGTGCCATCGCAGGTCCCCTGAGTTGTGACTGAGGGTGTACCCTGGGTGTACCCATTCGGGGCCATGCTGGAAGGCTGGTTGTCTTGGGCTCACGGTGAGATTTGTGACGAGAGAGAGAGAGAGTCCCTGCAGGGAGTTCTGCCTTTGGGGAGAGCATCCAACTGTCACTGCTGCCTTGCCAGAGTTCTTAGTGTTGTTGATGTAGGATGGGTGATGCTCTGCAGTGTTTCAAGCTGAGGTAGTTCTACTTTGTCCCGAAGAAGACTTAAGAATTCTGATTTGACGTGGATGTGCTTGGCCCTTGCTTTGACTTGTTCACTGCTGTGATTAATCCTTGGGCCTGCCTTACCCTGGGGTTGAACTGCTTGACACGGGGATGAATATAATGCACCAAAAGAGGGAGGCACAGAAGAAGCCCAGGCAGCATCGCTGCCGATCCAGTTATGTGTCTCAGGATTGTGCTTCCCCAGTTTCTTTGCTGAAAGGAGGTCAAACAATTTGTTTTCATCTTCCGGTCATTTTAGGCTGCATAATTCTGTTTTGTAAAGAAAACATTGTCAAGTGCATGTGTAAAGAGTTCTTTGGAGGAATGTTAGGATGAGTAAAGAACAGGTCTGGCTGCAAGACTGGACTTGACAAGACTTTTGGAGCGTGAAGGTGGTAATGGAAGCCAGTAGTGGAGAGCCTTTTAAATTCTGGCAGCTGTAGTATGAAAGGCACAAATACAAAGATGAGCAAACCTGTGTCTGTGGTACAGAAAATAAATTCGGGGCTCCTCCTTTCCCAAGGAAGGATATGTGCCACGAGATGGAAAGGGGAGCCTCTCTGAGGTTATGGTTGGTCTTGGTTTGTAATCACACAGGGCAGGAACAGCAGCTTAAGGCTAGCTGCTGTGTGGGGAGCTCCCGGGTGCAATCCCAGCCTGTGTACACTAATGGACTTAAGGACAAATTGGAGTAGCCTTTTTAGCTACTGTGTTTGGGAAATTATTCCTGGTGAATCAAAGCACACTGAATTTTGAGAAGTCCTCTATTTGGCAAATACGTTGGTGTTAATGTTGGAGTAGGCTTCGCTTGAACTGTGTATCTTCCTTTCCATATAACTTATGCAAGTTTAAAATAAAATAGACATATTCATACACACTTTGTAATTGTGTTAATTTGTCAGTTGATAATGTGTGCATACAAAACAATTTATGAAAATCAGATTGATGGAGAAAAATGGGCTCCCTCTGGTGGCTTGTTGTGCCTTGTAGCAGCACGTGCCAGCACACCTCACCACAGCTACGTTTGAAATTTGGAAAGCTTTATGCTCAGATATTGATGAATCATAGAATCACCAAGGTTTTCTGTTAGTGATACTAATTTTCAGAGAATCTGCTTCTCTGTCACTGCAATATGGATGACTAAGCTCTCATCACGTAATTTATCCTTATCAGCTTGTCTGACAAAACTATTTCAGCAGCTTCTTTTGTTGGTGAAGCAGAACGCGATTAAGACTGATGTTGCCCAGAAAATGTGTGTGCCTGTATAGCCGGAGATGCCCACACACCAGCACCTATGAAGTGTTCCCCTTGGCTCTGCCTTTCCTGTTCTTGCCCTGTTGGTGCCTGGCTTTGCAGAGCAGATGCCAGTCAGTCTCTCTGTACTGGCTGCATTTGGTGGGAGATGCACGGCTTCCAGCAGGGCTTGTGAAGCGGTTGGTTTAATGTTCTGTCACTGTCGGTACAATTGTCTCACATTGAGGGGACAGGATAGATGTATTCCACTGGGTAATTTCAATAATTAAGTGTGCTTTGACTTAACCAAAGAAGGGAGGGAGTGAGCTGCTAACCTGATTATCAAAAGTGTCTGTTTAGAGCCAGAGGTTTTATTTCCCTTGCAGATCACAATGACTGCTGTAAGGAGGGGGCATGGAGCACTTACCCATCAGCAGCAGCTGGGCACAGGTTCTGTACCATGCCTGTCATTGCCTGCTGAACTGGGGAGGGAAGCATCACACTGTATCAGGTGTGGTACGGAAGGCGAAGGCAGGATGGAAGGACAGCCACTGCCCCTTGTTCAGCAAGAGCTGTTAGTGTCCTCCTGACAGCTGTGACAGTTGCTCTGTCTCATTTTGATGGGATGAGACCTGGAGAAGTGAGACCCTGAAGGCTGCAGGAAGCAGCAGAGGATTGAAGATTATTCCACTGTCCTTTGTAGTTTGAAGAAGGTTGCATTAGATGCCATTGTGTTATAAATAAAATACAAAATTCTGTGCAAGCCAAGATTTTCCTTTCCTTTTTTTTTTTCTTAATTTTACGCACATGGAGGACAGAATGCCCTCTCCTGTGATGCCTTGCATATACACTGTGATGTTCTATTGCCCAGAATGTTATATCCCTGACAGGTGAAACCCATCTTGAGGTAACACTTGATTCTCAGGGAATTGGGTTACCTTCACTCCAGATTGTTTTGCAAAAAAATAGCAAAGCTTGAGATCGTAGGCACCTAAAATACCTGTTTCTATGCGCCAGGGCTGTGAGCTGGGTCAGTGACGTGCCCAGCAACAGGCTCCTCTTTTACTTGGGATTTTTCAGACATGGGAACCTTTTTTCCCTGTATGATTGGAATCACAGAATCACAGAATGGCCCAGGTTGGAAGGGACCTCGAGGATCATGAATCTCATGAATTGGAAGAAGTGGGCTGTGCCCACTGTTACCCGTGATGCCCTAGCTCTGTATTCTAGAAAATACATTAATCACAATTGTGTTGACCATATAGAGATTATAAAACTAATGTAATTGTGCCTCTTAGTCTGCGGTGCAATGTGAATCACGAGTACAGAACTGCCCAGCTGTTACAAACTCCTCTGCTAGTAACATGAGTAAAGCACTTGTTAAAATTGCTATGCATTCATCTGAAGTATTAAAAAAAGAAAACAAGTTTTACTGTGGTTTTTCGGAGCAATGCGATAGTACTTATACACACAGTCAATCTTTTATATGGCTAAAATGAAATTCTCTATGACAAACAGTTTTGGCTTGCAAAAAGATTGGTATTTTATGGGACTGTAAAACCATGCGGTGTAATTTAGTTGGCGTGTTTCCACAAGCGTTGCCCAAGTCTCTTACCTCTCAGCTGGTGCAGGCTGGCCTATTTCTGAAGTAGGAACGTTACATAAATTCCACTGGTTGTAAATTTTTGTTCATAAATAAAAATGTTGTTAAGTGCCGTCAGAAATTAAGATCAATCTTATATTTTTAATACGGATCAGAAAGAAGCCTCTTCCATCAGTCTCTTCTGCCCTCCACTCGTGGTGTTGCAGTGAAGCCTGCAGAGATCTGGCTGTACAGTGGCTGGGGTGAGGGCTGAACACACACAGGGTGGCACACAGGTGGGAGGGCTTTGTACCACCGCGTCTGGTCTCTCTCTGCTGCCTTGCAGCCAAGCTGAGCAGTGCAGTGCAAGGATGGCTGGGGTGGTCCCCATCTGGATGCGCACTTTCAGTGTGAACCTGGAAAAGCCCCTCTCCTCTACTATAAACTCTCAAACAGGGCGTGATAGCATGAATGACTCAGGGGAAGTTTGGCTTGTTAAGCTGTGGATGGGGTCCCAAGGTACGAGAGCACCTCAAGAGATCAGTGGTGTCTCCCAGTGCAGTTCCTCGGCCGTGCACAGCTGCATGAGCTTAAAATAGCTGTATAACAGTTTATATTTCTCAAACATCTGCTTGGCTCTGTGACAGAATACCAAACCCGCCCTGCAGAACTCTCACTCCCCTCTCATTTGTGGGAGGTCTCCCAGAGGCTCGGATGTCAGGGGAAGGAGGGGTGTTTCTGTAGGGAGGCTCTCTGAGGCCTGGCCATCCTGCAGTCCTGTCTGCTATGAATTTGGGGAAGGGCTGCACAATACTGAGAACCCGTGTGTAGGAGTCTTGCTGATAGAGCCGCAGCCCCCTGGGGCCTGTGCCCTGTCCTGCTGAGGGGAGGGCACTGCTGTGCTGTGGGGCAGAGGGTGTGCTGTGGAGGTCAGAGGACTGCTGTGCTGTGGGGCAGAGGGTGTGCTGCGGAGGCTCCTGTTGGCCTTTGCTCTTTCATCTGCTGCTAGCATATACCGTCAATTAAGCTCAGTTAAGCAAAATTGCTAATACGATGTTACCTAAATACATGCATCAATCTCTGTAATGCATTAGGTAGTAGAGTCCCTGCACTGGGAGCAGGAGCAGGGAAAGCTGCTTGTTCCTCAGTGCTGCCATGGAGCTGCTCCCCCAGGGCAACGGTCACAGGCTGTGCCACACCGCCTGGGTGAGCGTCTGCCTTTGTCTTCCATGGAGGCTCCATGGTGAGCTCAGTGACTGCTGGACTTGCTGTGTTTTGGGAAGCTGCATTTGATTTTTGATCTGTTAATAGTAAACAGTGTCTGAGTTGTCTCTGCTACGCACCGATCTCAGGGGCAGGAAAGGTTTGGATGTGGAAAGTGTGGCTTAAATTCTTCTGTGCACTAGAGCTCAGTTTGGTGATGGTATGTGATAGGCGTGGGGAGCTGGAATTGGGCGTGGGAGAGAGGGGTAGTGTGCTGTGAATGGCCCTCTAGGCTTTTTGCCCGGTGAGCATCCTACTTGGTTAGCTGTGGTGTGAGAGAAGCGAGTTTCGCTGGAAAATTCCTTGTTAAGGTAACCATGTCCATGCCATGCAGATGTCTTGTGTCAGGATCACTGCCTGTTGCTGATGAGTTTGCTGCTCCATGGGATGAAGCTTCCAGGGGAAACCTAAAACAGATGTTGACAGCACTTCTGTAGAGCTAAATTAAAATGAAATTTTAATGAGTAAATCTTCACAGGTGCTAGCCAAGAGTACTCTGTGACTGCGTCCTTGTTAGAATAGAGAGCAAATACCTTCAGATACTGGGCACGTTTCCATTGAAAGCCAGGAAAGAAAGCCATCGTGTTTAACTGCAGGATTGTTTGTCCCAGTATCCCAGATCAGCTGTGTGGGGGCTTGAGTTGTGCGTTAATAAGTAGTACTGCCACTACTGTTCATGTTGCATTGAAGCATTTTCTCCTGTCACAGCCATAAATTAAGTATTTTTCACAGTTACCAATGCACTATGTGACAGGGTTTAGGACTAGCATTCCTAAATATATCTGCTGATGTGTGTACATCCAGCAACACGGTGTTTTGTGTTATCCTGCTATCACTGATTGCTTTGAGCATGTCACATCACTAAGACCGGTATCTGGAGCACAATGACTAGTTTTGGGCTATGCGTAAAAGAGAGATGTGGCTGTACTGGGGGAAGCCCAGCAGAGACCACTGAAATGGCTGGCGTGCTGGATAGAGTACGTGATGTACAAGGGGAAGTGGTGAAAGCCAGGTCTGTAAAGCATTCAGGAGTGAAGGCTGGGAGACAGAAGGCTGGGGGAAATTGTGCTGCAATCTCTAACTACTGAATAGACTGAAACAGAGAAAACAGAGCCAGGCATGGGGGCAGAATGGGAGGTGGCTGGCACAAACTGGAGCTGGAGAAATTCTTATTTGATCAGTGGGAAGACTTTTTCAACTTTGCTGGTTGAATGCTGGACCAAGAGCCCAGAGAGGTGGTGGGGTCTCGATATCCCTCCTCCCTGGAGACATTCCAAGTTTGTGTGGGCAGAGCCCTGGGGCATCTGCTCTGACTGGTTCTGCCTTGAGTAGAGCTTGGACTGGATGGCCACAGAGCACCTCTCAGCTTGAATTATTCTGTGATTCTGTGCACATGCTGCAGTTGTGCCATGCAGATAGATTGGGATTATGCATAGGTAAAGTTTCACCATTAACAAAGGTCTTCAGAGAAGAAAGAGTGAAAGGAAATCATTCCAATTCTCCCTTTCAGTGGTTGTATTTTCTGAATTTACTTGTTAGCTAATGAAATATGACATCTCGTGAAATTGAGGAGGAAGAGGAGGGGAAATGTTCTGCTATATAAGACAAAACCTATGCTGGTACTCCAGAGATGTGAATTCAGTTTTCTACTTTGGCACACATCTGAGACAACCTTGGGCAAGTTGCTCAATCTCTCTCAGTCTCCAATCCCCATCTGTGCATTACCATCTTTAAATTATAGTATCTTGCTTTTGTAATTTGTCTTTAAATTATGAACTCTTGGAGTACTACATCTCAACGTTTCACGATACTTCACTATACAGTACTTAGCACAATGGGACCATAAATCTTCATCAGTCCTGCAGTACGTGAATGATAAACAGGAGCGGCATAATTTAGGGCCACACTCTGCCTTCGATGCTCATTATGGATAAAGTCTTTTTTTTGTTGTTTATTAAAATGCTGTGCTGTTCAACCTAACAAGATGCATGGGCCTCACTGAATGGATTTTTATGAGCCCATTGGCTTCTTTTTTTTTTTTTTTTTTTTGAAGGAAAAGAGCTTGTTTTTAATTTTACTTCATTGTTACTTATTGATTACATGTACCTAAACAATTTACTTAGCAGATAAAGTAATAATAAATTCCCTTAACCTCTGTCTCTTTTAGTTTAATTATTGTCAACTCATCACTTAGTGCTTAGTTCAAAGGATAGTGAATTCTGTTCACCGTGAGGTAGACGAGAGTTGGACTGCAGAACGAGAGCTGGGTCCTGCAGTTCTTCTGAGGATATAAGCCAGTGTTGTGGAGTCACTGAGTGCTGAGCTAAAGGTTAGAGTCAAGTGCTGGTGTGAGCTGGTACTTCTGCGGTGTGTGTGGAGCAGCGCGCAAGCCAAGGTTGGAATTGCTGCCTGCTCTGGGCCCGGGCTGGCTGGGATGGTTGTAGCTCTGTCAGTTTGAAGGAGGGTAAAAGCACTACCAGGCCTTCCCCTTATCACTGAGCTGCTGCTCTGGAGATGTTCTCCCACTCCCAGTTCTCTTCGTGCCATGTCCCCTACAAAAGCCTTCTTACTGTGGATGACATTACCCACCATTTGTAGACAGAGCAAATGCCACTTGCCAAATCTGCAGATCGCAGTTGTGTTTCTGTCAGCTTTGGCAGTTACACTGCTTCTGGAAACGCTAATGAAGCAATCTGCTTTTAATTTAAAATCCTCCCTGAAGAAAAAAATAGCTGGCAGTGGAGGGATCCGGCAGTGTCCTTGTGTGAAACTCTTCTTTCCTTGTTCTCTCTGGTTTGCTTTAGCCAAGGAGAAACTGTTAATTAAAAAATACTCCTAAAGTAGCCAGATATCCAGGAATGTATTTATGCAACACCTACCTGTACCAGTCCTGCAGTAAAGCACTCCTTTGTTTTCATTTGATGAGCAATTCTAATTAACCAAATAAAAATACTGCTTGCTTTGCACTTAATTCAGCATATTTGCCACTTCTCATATGATTGAAGGACAGAGGATGGAGAGCTTTGTTTAGATGATTATTTTATTTTTTCCCTTTGGTTCACTAAGGCCAAGGTGGTCAAGCAGTGCAAAGAGGCGAAAATGCTGGAGGAGGAGATCAGGGCCAGGAGCAGCTCCTGCAGCCTGCCCCAGCATGGCCAGAGGAGTATGAGAAGACAGCATTCCTCGGAACACAGAATTTGAATTAAGCTTCTTTAAAGGTATTTTCCTTGGTTGAGAAGGTACTGGACCCAGTGCTTTGCACAACAGTAAACAGTGCTTAGAGGAGAGCATAAGAAATGTGTGTCTGTGTGTAAAGGATGTGTTTAACACTGTAGAAATCAAGGGGCTGGTCAGGGAATGTCAGAAGACATGAAAAATTAGCAAAGCTGTTCTGCCTGTAGGTGATTGTCCCTTCACACCAACACTCATTCTGAAGAGGAAGAGGCAGCTAATGAAAACTCTGATTCAACCCAAGGGAGAGTATTGGCAGCCTTTGCCGTAATGTAAGAAATTGCTCTAGCTATTGACTTGCAATAAATTTTGCCCTTCCAGTAAGAGTCTGGACATGTGGATGCCAGGGAAGCGGCACCTGGCACCAAAGGCCATAGCTGCAGAGCTCCCAAGCAGCTGCAAAGCGGGGCAAGGCATTGTAGGGCTGCACAAGCTGCTTGTTAAGCTGCAGTCTGCTTAACAGCACCGACTTCGTGCTCCCATCTGCTTTAAGGCTAGACCAGAGGGAGGAAATTCTGGTCTCATTACCTCCTCTGTGAGGATTTATCTTGGAATTTTGAAACCCAACCTCCTGCTCCATTCCTAAATTTAAATCCACAGCTTCTGACTGAAGACAGAACCATATGTCAGTGAAGCACTGGGGCACAGCCATCCTCTGTGTATTTATAATCTGCTGTTGCATTAGTAGCTTGTTGTAGAAAAAAAAAGCCAGAAGAGAAACCGGCATGGTGAGGTGCTTTTTGGGATGCTCACTCTGCTGTCCTGTTAGGCAGTTAGCCTCTGCTGTGTGTGGACGTGTTGGCCGGCTAATCCAGGGGTTGCCTGCAGTAATCCAAAAGCATTGCTCTGTTCTGTGGAAGTGCTGTGCTTTCAGAAGCAGTGATGGTTGGAAGCACTGCCACACAGAGGAAGGCCCAAGCACAAGAAGCTGCCAGCCGCAGCAGAGCTGTGGGACTGCCAGCCAGGCGCATCTTCTGTGGTCACCTTGGGGAGGGGGCAACTGTCTAACAGATGGAGAAAATGTTTTCTGGTAATTAGTTGGTGATGGGCTCCTCCCAAGCAGTGAATGTCTGTGTTTTTTTTAATTAGCTATTTAATATGTTTGTGCAGTGGCATGCCTAACTAACGTGCAGTTATTATGAGTACACATACAAATGGCAGTGATGGGTACAGATGGCCGTAATTACCCATGTTGATTTCTGCAGTAATCATGCGTGCAACACATCAAGTTGGGCTTAAAAATGGTTGTGTGGGGCAATTTGTTTCCCTCCCCACCGCTGTGCTGTGCGTGAATATACTTGTGTGACCATCCTCTGTGTGCCTGGACCTGCTGCTTAGACAAGCATTGCTTTTCGGTGGGTGTGCAAGAGGCTCAGGCACAATGAAGAAGGCTAATTAGCTCTTCTCTGCAGTGTCTTACTTGTGCTTTGGGCTATGGATTTTGCCTAACGCCAGTACAGCAGCAGGGCTCGGAAGGTGATTGGTCCCAACTCAGACTGCCCAGCTGTGCAAACTCTCACAGTGATACCATGATACCACTAGGGAGGGAGTGTGATCATGGCACCTTTCTGAGGTCTCTCACTTGGTACTCCCCAACACCCACAGATTCTGAAGGGGAGTATCAGCAAACACATCCCTTCCTAATCCATTAATAGACAGATCCGTCTGGTCTGTTGTCCCATTGGCTTCATATTGTCTGCCTCTATAAAGCCCAAAGCAGCAAGCTCCAGAAATGCACCACCCACTGTGTAAAGAAACACTTCCTTTTGTCTGTCTTAAGCTGAAAAAGCATACATGGCTCTTCTGCATTTGGATCATCTGCCTTTAATGGTGAGGAGCTGTATTCATGAGATAGTTCAAGGTTTGGGGAGCTGCTCACACCCTCCCTTCTCCAGAGGAATGCCCAAGGGGAAGGGTATGATACCAGATGGCTGTAGAGGTGCAGCTTTCAAGCACAAATGGAGCTGCTCCGAGGGGCTGGGGGATCTGGGGGATGCTGGTTGGCCACAGGAGTGGGCTCTGCCAGCAGCTTTTTGCTTCTGGTGGGCTCCTTTCAAGCACGGTGATTGAGGAGATGCTTCTCCGTGTGGCTGAGCTAGTCTAGGAAATGTCAGAGACAAGTTAGAGAAAGTATTTCTGGGTTTGCTGAGCGCTGCTCCAGATAGAAGCACCGAACACCATCTGCTCTGACATAGCTCAGCATGGAGGAGGAGAAGGTCTCCGAACTGCTGCTGCTGTGTGCACTGCTGGTGTGGAGGGCAGCAAGCAGGCAGCTCTGCTCCCGGGCAGGGTGTGTGGGTGTGTGGGTACCTGCCTTGCCAGCTGCTGGGGCGAAGGCTCTGGCAGAATGAAAGCCCCGGGGATAATTCATGTGTCTGCACTTCTCTGTGGAATGGCATTAATCTTTGTATCAGGAGACTGCTTCTTTGTCTCCCAAGGTTAAATCTTGAAGGTTTGTGATAGCAGTTAAAAAGCTGGGGGTACAAAGGGAAGTTTAAAGAAGGCTTGCAGGAGAAATTCGTGTCACGGACTGAATAGCCACTGTGCAATGTAATGGAGAGCCAATCTCAGGCTGATGACTTTAACGCAGTCAGTAGTGCAGAAAAGAACTGTAAGTACTTCCAAATCCTATGGTTGTCCTTTCTACAGCAAAAACATCTCTTTTGTGATCTGTTCTTTTTGTGTCTTTTTGGCTGCTTTTTGTCTTTCTTTTAGTAGAAATGGGCCCTGCTAAATATTTACTTTTCAGCCAACACTTTCCCTATCTGGTTAATTTGTTTAGGGCCACTCTTTCTTGCTTGTTTGAAGCCTGTTTTGTTAGGCTGCTGGGTAGAGCCTTCCTATTTTGACAGTCTTTTTACTCATTCTTTAAAGCTGCTCTTTGATGTGAGCTCAGAAACACAGATCTCATTCTTTTTATCGTTTTCCCCTGTCAGTTTAAAACCAGTTATGAGTACCACAAACTATTAAAAACAATCTAAGCTAACCTCCCAGGTGACAGATGTTCAGGGCCTATCTCTTATTTTCAGTACACTCTGTGGAGTAGGCTTTGCAGAAACAAGCAAGGCTGCTGCTTGATAAGGAAATGTGATTGGAGCAGTTCAGAAAGTTGTTTTGTAAAATCCATCTGGCAAGAGGCAGAGTAGTGGGCTGCCCTCTTGAGTTGAATGTACACATAAACTAATTCTCCGTGTAATTGTGCCTCTTCCAGATTTGTTTTCTGCAATGTAGCTGATCGTTGGTTGGTTAGTACTGACTTCATTCGTGCTTCGGACAGGAGGAATTACATCTGACAGGTTGGTTCATAAGGATATGGAGTTGGAAAGGACAGCTGGATCGTGAAAACCAGTCCTGCAATATCCCACTCAGCCTTGTGCAAGGAGACTTGATAAAAAGCTGCTCTGCATGTCCTTAAGACACCACTAGCCATGAGATGCCGCAAAGGCCAAAACAGAAGAGCTGACAGATGAGATCAAAAGCGTTGCTGGTGTCCTGGTACACATTAGAAATGAAACCATGGAGAAGAACTCCCCAGTCTTTCTTTGTGAGACAGCAGCTGTGCAATCCTAGCAGCCTGTCGCTGCGCTCCATGGACAGAAGGGTACGTTGGTGCACACTCAGAGAGGACTTCTCTCTGTCTTGTGCTTTTACAGCTTTTACAACACCACCATCCTTGACATTGATTTTAAATAGCATTTTGTTTTTTCAAATGAAATATTGAAGTATAATTTTTCCTTGACTGGTGTTGCACAGCTATGTGGCACTGCCCAAATGCCCGTGCTATGCCAGGGGAGCTGTGTTTCCCTCACAGTTTGCTGCTCAGAGGTGCTGCTGTAGCTGTGAACAGCAGCAGCTGGGCTGAGCTTGGCTGGTTCGGGGCTCTGGCAGGCCAGCACAGGGCCTTTCAACTCTATCAAATTGCAAGTCTGGGAAATTCAATAAGTGGAGTATTGTAGCTTTGCCCTCAAGATCTGCCAAGCTCTTTCACTCTTGCCTTTTTGGTCTGAATTAAGTATTTTCTTATGGACAGCTTCCTCATATTCCTCCACAGCTGTTTGACAGCCCTTCCGTGGACATCTGCAGAAGCTGGGATGTTTGTTTGCAGTAGTGTAATGTTTGAGTTGTCAGATCTCATGAGGCTCTTCATCCTTTACACCAAAACAGGGGTTACTTCCTGAGGCTGCTTTCTGCCCCAATACCATATTTTTTGGTGCTCTGTCCATGGTGCCTTCTTCCAGCTATGTTCCCATGGCAGATTCTGCCAAGGTCCTGGCAGCAGCACCTCGCAGTAGGTGGGGAATGCCCACAGGCTCACTGGAGCTGTGCAAGTGGGAGCAATGGAGCTGGGCAGCTCTGACAAATGCGCCGCAGCCCAAGCGTTCCCCAGCTGCCCCTCTTTCCCTCTCAGCTGTTGTGCTCAGCTGCTTGTGGACATGGACAGCTGCTGTTGTCTCAGCATGAATTTTGCTTTGTTTTGTTTTAATCTGTCCACCTCATTTATATGCCTGAATCAGAGCTGAGCTGTCTGAAGATCTAACTGCTTGTTAAGATCCTTGTGGGAGTACTTTTGAAAGTGTGGCCCTTGGCTTCTAAACAATCTTTGTCAACTCACATCAGATTGGAGAATGAGGTGTCTCTGTGTGGTTTTTCTACCTCTTCCCTTGCATTTAGCTGAGCATCAGGATATTTGGCATTTGCTGCATCAGAGAGCTTGTCTATAATTCATAAGGAAAAGCTCTTCACCTTGTCCAGGCTGGGAGTTAACAGTTCCTTTTAAAATGTGCTTCTAAAATGCAACCTGATCATAGATCCTAACCTCTGCTCAAACTCTCAGGGCTGTTTGTCACTTTGGTGGCATAAACACCAATCCCATGCAAAGAAACCACAAGTCTAGAGCAGTGGGCGCTGCTGCTTCCTGCATGTCTGGATGGTAGTGGACTCGGCTTCCCAACCAACTGGCTGGCTGGGCTCCTCTGCTTTCAGCCTCACCAGGGCTGTCTGTGGTGCATAGGGATGAGCTGTGAAGGCCTTTTGCCAGGACTGACAAGGAGAAAATCTGACTTGTCTCACACAGAGGTTGGGTTTGAGCTTTGTTGAGTTTAGGATATGCACTAATGGTTCTGGAGGCAGAAATCTCTGCAACAGAGTTGAGCCACAGGTTTGCAATTTCCCCGCTAACTTTGAGCAGGGCACAATGTCAGTCCTTGTGCTTCTGCTATGTCCTTTTGCATACATGGCCCATACATACGAGTGGCTTCACAGGCTCTGGGCTGATCATGGTGACACAGTGGGCATGTGCTCGTGGCTCTGCACCTGTGCGAGATTGAGTGTGTAGGATCTGCCCATGCTCACGGCTTCTCTCTCTAATGGAAGTGTGTGGTGGAAAGAGATAAGATAGCACTTTATGCTTGTGTAAGGGGAAGTGAGCAATAGAGGGCTGAGAGAACATGAAATGGAAGATTCACCAAATGAAAATTGCACTTTGCAAGCAGCCCTGCCTGGGACAGCATCCTGGTGCAGAGAGGGGGAGGGCAGCCCCTGAACTTAGGTCTGTCACTCAAGAGAGGGGAGCAGGCTACTGTGTATGCATGTGCAGGTGGACTCAGCCTGTGGGGCCATTCCTATGCCTGGTCTGGCAGCAGCTGCCTGCCTGGATTTCAACTGTTGTGCATCAGAAGGTTGTCACTATCTCAAGGCTATAAAACATGGACCAGAGGCTTCTGGGACCAGAGACCTGGCCTGTTAGTAGGACCAAACTCTTCCCCAGCAAACCTCCTGTAGCTTGGGTTTGTGTGTGCTTCTGGAGTGTGCTTCCTCTGCCTGGTTCATCAGTGATCAAGCAAAGCAGAAGTGTCCTGGTTGGGTACACGTCCACCCGTAAGGGCTTCCATCTGATCAAGCCTTTGTGGTGCCCAGCAGCGGCACAGATGCTCTTCTGCTGCATGGGATGGAGCCATCTCCATGAGCTTGGGAGGGCCATGTGGGGCTGCTGGATATTTCCTTCCTGTGCCACTCAGCTCTGAGGCATACAGCTGCCCTGGCATAGGGACAGCAGACTGGGCTAAAACTGAACTTGGTGCTTGCCTTCACAGTGCATGTACAGAGCCAGATATCAGCGGTGGGAGGAAAGCCTGAGAGAAGGGATACCCATCACCCCAGCACCTGCATGGCTCAGCAGCCTTTGTAGCTGATGGAGCTTCTGGAGGAAGAGTGAGAATAGGGAGAGAATATTATAATTGTTTACTGCAGAAATACTGTGATTATTTGCCCCGCAGTGCCCTCCTAAACTCAAGAATTTGTGGCTACAGGTATGTCAGGGTTAAACAGCCTTTTTTGGACTTTCCCTTTAGGACTGCAGAATGAATGCTGCTCAGTGTATTAAGGAAGTTTCAAGCACCTTCCTCAGCACGAGAAATATAGCACATGAATTACCACACCAGTTCTTTCATCCTGTCACAGAGTAAGTAAATGAAGAGGTCTGTCCTCCTAAAATATCGGATCCCATTTTGTCAAACCGGGCATGTGACATCACAGTGCAGTTCATGTGCTCTTCTTCAATTTTCAATCTCCTTGAATTTCACTGCAGGAGATAAATCCGTGGCAGGAACACTGGGCCGCTGTGTGCTGAGTGCTGCAGGGCAGGAGCAGGCCCCGCCATCACCTCCTGAAACACGGCAGGCATCCTCCTTACAGGGAAAGTGAAAAGTGAGGCTTCTGCGGCCCATAGGGGATATAATGGGGCTGTAACGATCAGCTCTTTGGGGCATCATTGCCCCATGCTGAGTGTGGGACTTTTTTACAATTTGTGTTTCTTTTATCAGGAAAATTGTCTGATAGGCTGTCATTTTGCCCCATTGCTTGCAATTATGGTTTCTTCATTCACTTTCTGCTGCTGAGACTCTAGTTGCTTGGAATTAATTTCCTTTCTAATTACTTCCATTGCTCATTTGGTTTGAAGCGATCCCTGGGCATCCACAACTATGAGATGTAAAATAGGTGGGCAGGCGATTGCCAGGGCTCTGCCTCTAAGAGGATCCTTAGCTGTGATACTTCTACAAAGTATTTTAAGTAGTATCATCTGCTTTGTGTCCGTGTTATCCAACAGTACTGAAGTATTGCTTTGATTTTCATTGTTGACTTTCAGCATGTTGATTTCTATTAGTAGTTCGAATGTTCCCAGCCTGCCCAAACCAGCTGTGTCAAAGCCCTGTGGTGGTGCGAGCCAAGCTGGCTGTGGTGCAAGCAGCTGAGCTTGCCCATGGTGTGAGCAGCCTGCTGGGGTGTGCACACCCATTGGCCTTGCAGGTGTGTTCATGAGCAAGAGCATCCCTCGCGTGCTGTCTTGGCTGGCACGCTGCTGGCCTGGCCTTCCTGGTGCCCTGGGAATCCTGGTTAAGACATGCCCTCACTTTTATTTTCTGTTCCTCAGCAGTCTCCATATGTCATCCCTTTCAAAATCCATCATCGTTATGCAATTGAAATAACGAAATATTTCCTCGCTGGGTGTTCCTGTGTGGGCCTGGGCTGCCCGCCTTTAATAGTTTAAGAAAAGGTGGAGAAAGTCTACTGGGAGGTAATTTTTGAAATTACGCATTTAGGAAATGTGCTCCATCTAGAGCTAACAAATTTAGCTGAAGACATTTATGCAATGTTTTTCAGGCTTATTAGGACCTGCATTCCCACAGGTCGTTTAAGGTTGTGTAGTATCTGCTATCTTCTGCCTTTATAAGATTTTTGTTTCCTCCTTTTCCTCTAGGCCCTAAAATGGAAGGGACTACTGTCGGTGACCAGCAGTAAGGCTGGACTGGTCATTGCTGGTTAAATAAGACCCTGACTCACTTTGGGCTTTCTTCCTATGGAAGAAAGGAACTCATGGTGTTACACTTCAGAGCTACTGTCATGAATTAAATGCTGATTTGACGATTGCTTCTTTGCCATGTCGGAGCCTCAGCATAATGAGATACTCAAATACTTTATATATGCATATATATATGTATTTATGTATGTAACTCGTCATTGAGTTTTCCATCTGTGACGGATATCCAGAGAGACTTAACAATAGCTGTTCAAATAAAGTCAACAGCAGAGCTATTTGCTGTCCTGTTTTGTGGTTTGGGAAATGAAGTTGCTATGATGTGAAATGATTTGCTCAAGGTTCTGTTGAGAACTCGGTGTTCAGAATTCCTAATTTCCTTCCTTTTCCTTACTATGGTTTCACTCTTCAGAGTTCTTGAGCTTTGTGAGTTTCTGCAGATACAAACTGGTGATGCAGGATGGTTAGAGAGAGCTTTTCCTAAACTGGTGAGTCAGGACAGGCTGGGTAGGTTAAAATGTGCAGGGTTGCCATAAAGAGCCTCAAAAGCTAAAAACTGTGCTCTGCTACAAATGAACATGCTGGAATGCTGAATAACCGAGACTTTACAGTTATGGTGGTGCTAAGTGAGAATTAAGTTTTGCATTATTCGTAGTTTAGCATGAAATTCTTTTCTGTTTTTCAGGCCCTCACTGCAGACCATGAATAGATAAAATGATTTTTCACTGATGGTGATATGGGAAACTAGGTTGCATTGCTGGCTGGGATCAGACAGAGCCCGAGCATTTTGCCATTAACATCCTTTCCAGTGTGCAAGTAGCAAAGTAGCCTGCGAGCCTGAGCCCTGCACAGTTGGTCAGTGCAGTCACGTGGCTGCAGTGTGTTTGGGCGCAAAACGTCCCTGCTGGTCTGCAGCTGCCGTGGAGCTGAGCGTTGGGAATGCTGTTCAGAACTGCACGTAAGCCTGTAATGAAAGGAGGGAGGAAAGGATTACGTGATTCTGACATGGACCTCTTTTCAGTTACCCCAATTTACAAAGAGATAATATATTGTGATTTTCCATAGCGTGAGAAAAGCCTATCTTATGTCAACAGAAATTCTCAATTTGTCACGTATCTTAATGGGATATCCCCTTCAGTGCAGCCTGGTCATTGAGCTGGTTCCAGCTGCTGAACCAACGGTTTATGAAGCACTCCTAAAAACAAAAAAACACTGCATGTTTCCATACTCACATATATCCACTACAGTGTCTCAGCAGTGGATCTCCAGGGCAGCACCTTGGTGGGAAATACCTGTTGTTACACGTGGGCCTATCTCCTGGTGACACAAACGTTAAATGTAGGGGTGCTTCCAGTGGGGAGGGAGCCCGGAGGAGGTGAGCTGCTGGGTGCTGTGCTGCAGGTATATGGGGAGTCAATGTGAAAATAAGATCAAAATCAATAGAGTGGAGCAGTTCTAAGTGTGTTTTTGTTTAAGTGCTGATCTTGAAGTGTTACCCAATGTTTCAGCAATCAGTGGGTTCTATGAAGACTGATGAGGCACAAAACAAATCCAGCTTTCAGGAAGTTTGATAAACTCTGCCTTTTCTAATCACCCTACATGGCTCTGTGTGTTAAATTTACATGGAATAGAGTTTGTAGGTTCAGGGACTAAGGAATCATTTTTACTGAGCAAGTCCAGGAGAGCTGTTAGCGGTCCTATGGTAAATTAAATAAACACTGAGTCCAAGGCAGAGGTGGGTGCACAAGTTTGGCTTTTGTGTTCTCATTTAAACTTTAGGGCAGCTGAAATAGAGGGGCACAGAACGTGGTTGTCAGTGAATATGTTTGATGGGCTTGTTTGCTTGCTTGCTTGCTTGTCTTCCAACTAAATCCTATGCACACCAGGAAATCACTTGGTTTGCAGGCAGATGTATCTGGGGTTTATATACCAGTTGTGAACATGAATGGCAGGAAAGAGAGAGAAAATAAAGGGCTGGTTCTGTGGCCTAACTCAGTGCTGTCAGTTTGGACCATGAAGCTAAAATGGAACATTTCACCAACCGCTGTGCTGTGAGCACACTCTGGGGCAGGGTGCTGTGTCTGTCCTGTGAGTGGTGTGCACTGGGGTGCCTAGTGATAGTGATGCACCGAATTCTTCCTGGTAGTTACACTCCATACACCCACTTCCATGGGGGTGGTTGCACACAGTGCAGAAAGCTGGGTGCCATGCTGGGCTGGGGCAGGGTGGCAAAAAGAGTGTTTTGCCCCCACCCTAGGCCACCAGGCACTGCATGACTGGTGCTGTGGGTTAGAAAAGCTCCTGGATTTCTTGCTCTGCTCAAGTGTGTCTAGAAGGTAGCCATGGGGAGCACCTGGTCATCTGTCAAACCTGCCCGATGCAGTGATGCATATGAGGCTCTGCCAGAGCATTGCTTTTTTGTTCCTTGTGTTAATCCTATTCATCTTTGGACAGCAAAGCCTGGCGGTCCCATGCCACGTTTAGAATCCCCATGTTGAGAAATGATGGATGAGATTTGCCTGCTGTTTTTTAAGCTGCTTGGGTTATTTTGGACATGAACGTTCTGTACCAACAAAAGGGAAGAGGTCAATGAACCTGCAGTTCTCTTCCAGCTACTGCAACAAGTGGCAGTGCTTTGGTGCCGCAGCAGTGGTACTCAGAGGAGACCATCTTCTTCCCTTTTTGCATTTGCAGAATTGCCGGGGTTTGTGGGGGTGATACAGAGCTATTGCAAACAAGGTGCTCAGATCCCAGCTGTGTCTTTTGTAAATGTCCTTTGCTGCCTTGGGACAGTTTGGGGGTTGTTACTCATGAGGTTTGCCTCTTTCCATGCCTTTCATTACCAGTGCAATTGCATTAGAACTAAGGTGCTTTTTGTCATAGGGCAGGCACATCCAAAAGCACAGTCAAATCTCGATAAAAATTCTGTACCTCAACAGGACTACACAGCAAAAACTGTGCAAGGCTGCTTATTTGGCATTTAATAAAGCCAAAAATTATCCTAAGTTGAAAACAAAACCAGAAGAGACATTTGTGCTGTGAAAATACTTCGGTTGTCCCTGTTTGGTGCAGCTGGTAGTTGTTGCATTTGATCGTCCGCCTGCTTATCTGTGAAGCTCAGAGGAATAGCTCTGCAAATGCAAGTGGTTCCACATTGCGTCCCCACGGCTTCAACCACGTAGCGTGGGATTGTGGCACCTAACTTCAAAACATACCCGAGAAAATCCTCATCTTATTGAATTGGCTGTTTTACTCCATGTGCATATCTTTAAGAAGCGAAGAAGGAAAATGCACAGGTTACCTTGTGCAGATGCTCCTGGCCCTGCCCATGCTGCCTTTCAGTCTGACGTGAATGGATGGACTTCAAGTCATTAACTCCTGCAGCTTCCTAATGCTCTTGGTCCTTTTTGCATGCTTTGCTTGTTTTTAGAAGCCAGGAATTCGAAACAGTTCTTAAATGATGAGCTAAATCTTTCTAGCACTGTTTCACCTCAAGCACCACCTATTGGTGTTGGCGGCATGGGGTTATATACAGCCTTTGTAAAATGCGCTTCTTCATACAGCACTGAACTCTAAAACCCTGTGCACAGACACAGATAGAAAATACGAGCGCCTTGAAGTCTGGGCGTAATCACTGTGCTTCACCGTGTAGAAATAAGGGCAGCTTAAAGCGTGCTCCTTCGCTGTATGTACCATTTATGACTGTTCTGTGTTGTTTCTGCTGCAGTCGAAATCTCTCGAGGGAAGAGACAATATCATCTTCTCCATTTCTACTGTAGAAAGCACACCATTGTGGTCTATAGGTAACTGTTTATATAGTGTTCGCCTTTAACCTTTCCATTCCCCTTTCCAACAAATAACAGCATTGCCGTATTTGCACTATTCTTTATATTAAGCATTGGAAGAAATAGCATTATTTAAAGAGTAAGGTAAGCTGCAGCCTCGGGGCATAATATATTTAGCCGGAATGACCTCTGCAGTGGTCTGTTTCTGTTTATAGCAAAGGCAGACAAGATTTAAACCAGCAATTGATGATTAATAGAAAACTGTTGCAGAAATGCTACAGTTGAAAATGCACCATTTGCATGGATCCCTCTGGACGCTTTTCAGATTTTCATTTTAGAAGGCGCTGTTACTACTCTATCTGATTGATTTCTCCTGGCACCTTTCCTTAGAACTTAACAAGGTGCTTTGCAGCATGTGTCTGTCACCAAGCTCAGGACCAGTACAAGGTGCCCCCTTCAGCTCCACAGGCTGGCAGCAGCTGTACCACGATGCTGGTCTGGGCTGTGGTGAGGTACTGCACAGACAGCACTTTCTGCCTTCTTTTGTGGCCCCGTGTCGCTACCCTGACCCCTGTTTTGTCCCTTTCTATCCGTGGGCTAGCCAGTGCTGGGACAGTGAGTTACTGCAGGGATCTGTGCCTGGGCTCCACTTTCTATTATGTTGTGGAATTCTACAGTGAATTTCCTTGCTGCTTAAGCAGAATCCACAAGTTTGCATTTCTTAAATGCTCTGTACTTTCAGGACTTGTTAGCATCATCTTCATTACTGATTAGAAGGAATCACTCACCTGAAGATGAGGGTCACTGAATTTGCATGGAAGCTTCCCCTCCCATTCAGCATACTTTATGATGGGCTGTTGACTGTGGTAAACATCAAGTCTGTAAGGGCTTCGTGTCAGGGCCCAGGGCTGAGTCTGAGAGCAAAGGGCTGAGTGGTGAGCTGGCCTTTCCGGGCTGAAGAGTACTACCAAGTAATGCACTGCTCTTTCCACCTGTGCAAGTCAAGCTTTGGAAGTTAGTGTCTACATAAGCAAATTATAGCATAATCTGTATAGGGAATTCTTGAAATAGCTAACAAGATTACCTCTAATGCCAGAGGTGGATGGCCAAAATGTTCTGCATGGAGAAATTCTACCTTACCAGAGAGGGGGAAACTGCAGGGTAGTCCTGGTCGTCAGTGTGACCTTGGAGAGCTGATGGGACTTAACACAGTTCCTGCGTAACGCCATACAGTGCAAAGAATGGGAATCACAAGGCCTGCTCGCCATGTTTTGCACAGGCCAGCGTGTGGTTGGGTGTTCCTCCTGTCCTGGTTCTGCTCTGTCTCCATCGATTGTACAAGGAGATTAATCTCCTAAAATGGAGCCTGAAAATTTGTCAGGGTAGGTACTCATGCAAATAATGCAAGGATCTCCATCCTACACTTCTCTATAATGTTTTTGCTTCGACTTACTCCTCATTCTCATGGGTAAGAAAGTAACATGGAAATCTTTTTCATTAAGTCCCTGCATATGTTATGTGTAAAGTGGCTTGCACAGTAATTTTAAAGCAAGTATAAATTTGGTCTCCCAGGCATATTGGCTTTTGAAGTCCTAAAAGTGCTGCATTTCTACAACACATAAGCAATCTAAACCCCGCGGTTTGGGGAAGGTTCCTTGAGGTATTTACCCAGAGGCTCCATGTCACAGCATATACAGAAGTTTGTTATTTATCTCCAGTCTGACCTGTAAAGACCCTTGTTCTGTCTCCCAGAAATAAACTTACTGTGGTAAAGATGCACGGCTTTGCTATCCAGTCCCACATTGCCCGAAATGACACAGGAGGACTCCTTTTGCTGAGTACTCTCCAGTGCCTTCAGCCCCTAACCAGGCTCAGAGGCCATTGGACTGAATGTCTTGTTCTAGCGCTTCTGCCCAAATCAGCTCCTTGCAACAGAGCAATCTCCTCACTGGTTGTGTGCTATGTTCACTAGCATTAATGGAAACTTCCCAAGAAACAGAGAAGTGTTTTTCTTTCAGTTCTTGGAAAAAAAGTTGGGAATTGCTGTTCTCAGCTTATAAATAAAATAGCATTATTTTGAATGCAACTCTGTTCATTCAATCAGCAGTCTAAAATACACGTGATAAAGGTGGTTAGTAGCATGTGGACAGTTTTCTGGGGGAGATGTCCGCTGAGAAACAGCAGATTCCTGCACATGTCCAGGAGCTGGTTTGTGGCTGCCATTGACTGTAGGTCAGCTGGGGAGAAAACACTGCAGAATGTGTTATTCTGTGCTGATAGCTGCAGCACTTTACTGTGCTGCTTTCAAACAAACAAACAAACAAGCTACCTTGATGTGGATGGGGAATGTTTGGTAGCCTTTCACAGAGCCTGTAGTGATAAACTTTGCTCAAGGGCGGCTTCACCACTGTTAACCAGTTAGCAGTATGCAGCTGTGATGGCAGCACATGCAGAATACCAGGGCTGCTCCAAAAGATATGCCTCCCATTTATGATGCTGGCCCATGGCATCAGAGGCGGATGTTGGCGGATGGCAGCAGAGGTTGAACTTTAACTCCAGTATCCCGCTGTGTGTTGCTGCTGTGTGACAGATGGCAGCAGAGGGGCAGTCTGTCAGAATGGCGACTGACAGGGAAGTGCGGATGCAGCAAAGGTGTGGGATTGAGTTCCCCCATGCAGAAAGAATGGTGATGACTACATTGAAAAATAACATTGTGTAGATGAGAATTTGCTCTATCAACAGGGATTATTGTGCTCTTTGTATCTGTTGTAGTTTCCATGGAAATAAGTAAGAGGCGTTACTTTTGGTGCAACCTATATAGTTTTAGAGGTCTGTATAGTATTTGAGGTCTGGCAGAGTGAACAACTGTCCTTTCTTTTCCAGTATGAGACATATGGAGCATTGAACAAAAGCCAGTTTTGAGCATGTTTCTGATGTGTAGCAGGGTAGTTTTCTTCCGCTATAAAACTTGCAGTGAAGCACTGAACTGCAGCAGCATTTTATCCCTGAGCTGCCTGCACCTCATTGCTGGGTGAAGTGACCCCGAAAGAGAAATGTATACTTTATCTTGTTAAGTTCATAAAGCACTGAGATGGTTTTGAGAGTTCAGTGCAATATAAGTGTGAGATCTTATTCCTTCCTCCATTATTTGGAGGAAGATGCTGTGAAAAGTAATCCTGAGGAATACTAGCTCACCCGAGGGTAAAGTGATCTCCAGGGGAGTGGAGCAGGAGACCTTGAGGTTAGTTCTGTGGGTCAGGGTTGTGCTGTAACGCTCCTGAAATCCTCGAACTGATGATTGTGCTCACTGAAGCATGAGCTCTTGATAATGCCAGTGCAATTGATAATGCAATGCAATACTCTAGGGCAGGACAGCACTTGATTTAGGCTTTTTCCTTCCAAGGCTCCTAGCTCAGCCAGCTCTCAGATGAACTGCAGCAGGCAACAGGTAAGAGTGCCGCATGGTCCATGTTGTTGTGTGACTTTTCTTCTATTCTTGTTCTTCATACCTGGCTGCAACACGTAGTGACTTGGCAGCCTACCCCTTGCCAGACTGCCCAGCTGGCTTTAGCCATATTTGTTCCTGTAATAATCTCTTGAATGTAATGCAACAGGAGGCAGTTCTGATGTGGTTTGTCCAAAAGCAGGTTTTAGACAGATTTTCTTCCTATCAGTAGCAGCTTTAATCTGAAAAAAAAAAATCAGAACTGAAGCAAGTAAGGCCTTTGTTTGCACAGCAAACAGCTGGTTTTTAAAGCTGTCACTGAGCTATCAGGAGCAGAAGGGCATCAGCAGTGACAGTCATCGGCAGGGCTGGGAAAAAATCCCAGCTCTTACAAAGACTCAACAGAAATAATACATAGGGAAGTGTAATACATGGGTAAGGTACATACTAAGTGCTAGTTTTAGCACTTAGTCCCATTGTAGTGCACTGTTTCATAGTACAAGGAGTTTGCTTTGGTCCTCTTCAAAGATTCAGTGTCTTTAGTCTTGATATATGTAATGTTACAGCAGAGGCTGGAAATGGAGCAGGAAAATGGCAGTCTTAGATTTGTCTTAATCGCATAGGTTACAGTGAATCTGTGGTGGAAGATATTGCGTATCATGGGGCTACGCATGGCTGACCAGCACCGTCCTCCAAATGCTATTAACTTCAATCCAGTTAATCTGTGTTCCTGTATGTTGAATATAGAGCAGTGCTGGCTGAGGGATTAGGGGAGAATTAAGTATTTTTCTCTAATCCTGAATGTTTATAAATCAGTATTAATTGCTTTAGAAGGCAGCGTTCATAGTTGGGTGCTTTCAAAGAGTTTACATCCCAGTTTTTGTAATAATTTCATGATCCATTTGGCTAATAAAAATACTTAAATGGAAGAGAAGAAATAAAATCTGTTCCTGTGAAGCGTGAGTGTGCAGATATTTTTCTTAACAGGAGCTAATTGCTGCTGTTATGGATTACTATAAGTTAAAAATAGTACTGGGGTTAGCAACACCTCACGGCTGTAAACATGCTGCTTAGATTCAGCACTGCCTGTGGAAGAGGAGGACAAAGCTGAAGCCAGGCCAGCGGGGCTGAATCCTACAAGTGTACTTACAGCTGCAGAGCTTCTAAGGATGACTTTTTGTTGTTGTTCCAGAGAAAAGCAGGTACAGCCTAGGGATGCCAGTGAGATGTGAGCATCCTGCAGCTGGTCAGCAGAGGCATGGCAGGCACTGTGCTTGGTGCAGCAGCGCTGAGGGATGGAGGGAGACAGAAGTCACCTCCAGAGCATTATCTTTCCTCTGGTAAGGATGGTGGTCTCAAGGCAAAGCAAAGGAGGGTTGGCTGGAACAAAAAGTCTTGCCCTAAGCATTAGCAGCACTACTGATTGCCCCAGATCCAGCATTTAATCCTGCCTTTAATCACAAACAAATTCCACTTTGTATTTGAGTTTTTTAAACTTTACGTCTGTATGCATCAGGGCCCAGCAGGGCTGTGTACTCTGTGCAGGGCTGCGGGTGTGTTGTGGTTTGGTGATTTTTTTCTTTTGTGATCAGTATTCCACATCAGAACATCATGTGAACCAGTAGGAGTTAAAGAGTTAATGTTCTGGTTCCGTTTACTGCCCCTTATGGGCATGTGGAGTATCCTGA
>JACDJE010000679.1:0-63817 GCA_016647715.1 Pavo muticus
CCTGAGGTCTCTTATTCCCAACATGCATGCTGCACCATTTTCTTACCGCCCTTGACTACTGTTTCTTCTCTTCCCTGTGTGTGTCCCTCTCCCTTTCCTGTTCCTAGCTGAAAGTTCTCTCAAGGCTGGCTGTCCAGCTGGCAAAGATGCTCGTCTCGCTTTATCAGGTGGACTTGTCTCTCCTTGGGGATACAACTGATGTCTTCTCTCAGACAGGGTTAGTTACTGTAATGATCTATATGCGCTACCAGAACTCTGTAACTGCTCTCAAAGCTCAGTCTCCACAAACGTGCATGTGTATACACGCTCACACACAACCCTGGTTTACCCTATCTATACTGGTAAAAAAAAAAAAAGGAATAGTAACAAAATTCCTTTTGCCTTAAGGGCTTAGTCATGACAATTAAGTGATAAAGTCCAATCTCTGCATGATCTCAATTTGATCATAACGCAGCATCTCAGTTTACACACCACTGCTGTTTTCAATCAATCTGCCTGTACTAATTCAACATCTTTCCAGCTTCTCTGCTTAGGCTCCAGCCACAGTTGCCTCATATCTGTCAGATGCAGACCAGCATAGGCATGTATCGCCCCCACTTTTTTAAAATGTAGACCAATATTGCACAATATTTAAATTTTCCCTTGATGTGAGCTGCTCTGTCTGTGTTTCCAACTATATTCTGCCCTCTTTCTCTAATTTATGGACAGACAGAAACTTCAAGACAATCTCTGGCTTTCCATGAGTGCCTTTCAAGATTCTTTCATTTCTCTACGGCCTGCACAGTTTCACTCAGTCACATAGTTGGTTGCAAACTGAATTATACCCCAACTAATTGTACAAAGTTCTGCAGTAGTGAAATAACATTTTGCAGTTCTGTGCCGTCACATTGTCCTTGTGCCATCCGCGCTTTGTTCACCTGGGGTTATACAGGAGCACCTCCTGCAGCATGGCTGACTAATACTTAAAGGAGTCCTCCTACAAATTTATCTTGCAGCTTTGAATTTAAGTAGATGAACTGCTGGATATCTGATGGCTTGATGTGTCTAGCTGGTCAAATATCCTTTCTTGCCTTTTTTTTGCTCATAGATGGCCAATCCACTTATTTTGTTTCTATTTCTCATTCCCTTGATGCTGTCCTCCCCCATTGTTTCTGTGGCAACAGTTTCTGAACGTAGTCATCCAAGAGGCATTCATTTTCTCAAATACTATACTTTTGAAATATACACTTCTAGACCACAGCTGTTATATAAAAGCTCAAGAATATTTCAGGTTGCAATAAAGAGTTCAGACATAAAAACTTTTTAAAATCACATTCTTCATGTTTTAGCTGAAGGAAAACGTATTCTTTATTCCCATTAATTTAGTTGCTAAGGAATGTTTACTTCTGAGGATCATGGAAACATAGAATCACAGAATATCCGAGTTGGAAGAGACCCACAAGGATCATGGAGTCCAACCCCTGAATCCATACAGGACCACCTCAAATCAAACCCTGTGTCTGAGAGCGCTGTCCAAACACTCCCTGAGCTCCGGCACTCAGGGCCATGCCCACTGCCCTGGGCAGCTTGTTCCATGCCCACTGCCCTCTGGTGCAGACCCTTTCCCTAATATCCAATCTGAAAAACGTATCATAATTTAATTTTATAGATATTAAGGTATCTTTTTTATGGTGAAAGTACGTCTTTATGACCTAGGTTGTCTTATGCATTACAAATTGTAATGCATCTCAATCTGTTCTGTGGCTCCCATATATGAAAAAAGACAGGGTGGAACACGGCTAATGTAGACATAAACATCTTGAACAACTCATCCAGATTGCTGCTGCAGTCCACAGATGAAGAAACACATCAAGGAGATGATTCATCTCATACCTAAGCAGACACCTTGAGCAGCTGATGTAAGCATAGACCCTACAGGTCAACTTTATTTTGGAAATGACTGAGGCTGGAGAAGGCAGTCCCAGACTCAATGAAACCTCGGAGCCATTAATCTAGATTTAGTTCAAGAAAACGGGAAGCAGAGAGGGATAGAAACACACAGCAAAGCAAAACTTACAGCGCCCAAAGCCCCAACATCCCACGACGCCCCGCACACGGAGGCGCGACGCCCACGCCTCAGGCGGCCAAGACCCCGCCCCGCGCATGCGTGCCCGGCGGCGCCCGGCGCGGCGGGAGCCGGTTCGGGGGCGGGGCCGGGCGGAGGGGCGGGAGGTGACCGGTGACCCGGCGGCGCGAAGGCCCGGCGTGAGGCGGGGCGGGTTCGTGTGGGTGAGGCTGGGACGCGCCGAGTGTGTGGGGCGCCGGCGGTGAGCCGTTCGTACGGCCACTGGGGGCTTGTTGGACTGCGGGAGTCCCGCGGTGGGCGCTGGCGGGGGCGGTGCGCTCTGCCCTCCCCATCCCCTCCTACCCCCGCTCGGCCCGGCCCGGCCCGGCCCCGCTCGGCGCTGTGATTGGGCGGAAGATGGCGCTGGGCGGATGGAAATCCTAATGACAGTCTCCAAAATCGCCTCCATCTGTACCATGGTGAGTGAGCGAGGGAGTGTGGGGCTGGACCGGACCGGACCGGACCGGACAGCTCGGAGGGGGTCTGTGGGGCGGGCGGAAGGGCAGAGCCATGCTCCGTGGGTGGGGATCGGGGGCGAGCGCAGTTAATCGGCTTTGGGAGGCTGCACCCGGCGGGGTTGGGCTGGACAGGGCAGGGCAGAGCTCGGGGGCTTTCCGACGGAGGCACTTAGGACAGGGTCTCCTCGGGAGCCTGCCCATGCCTGCCCAGTCCGGCCCGCGGAGCCGCGTCGCGGTGCGGGCGCGGGGCTGTCCCGTTGGGCGCCGTCCGTCAGCACGCGCTGGGACTCCCTGGCACCGCGCCGCGTCCTGAGGGGCTCCGAACTGTGGCGGCCGTTGCGCTGCTCCCACGGGGGGAGGGAGGAGAGAGCGGAGAGGAAAAATACTCTCCACCATCCTGGTTGTTAATTTGCTGGATTGGCATTATAACGTCCCATGATTTCGAGCAATGGAAAATGCTGATGGGTGCGTTCTGGACGCTGATTTATGATTTTCATAAACCTTACCGCAGAGAGGCTTCAGTGTCTCCAGCGGGCGTTTCAGAGGTGGCCTGAGAGAATTTGGAGTGAACGCCTGTGGAGGTGGCTCAGGTGGCTGCCCGCCGGCTGGAGCAGTGCTCTTTGCAACGTGGGAAATGACAGCTTCTCATCTGAACTCCAAGGGTGTGATTCCCAGAATGCAGGAGCTGTACACCGAGGTCTTTGTATGGCCGAATGAAGGACCAGCAGTTTTCATTCTCTGAAGCAGTTACATTTCAGACTAGACTGTGATTGATCCTTGAGCCAGGACACATTGATCCTTGAGCCTTTACCCACAGCTGCCTGCTGGACATTCTGTCATCATAGAGTCAGTGCCCGTCCCTTGATTAGGCCCAGCATGGGACCTCACTTCTTTACTCTTAACAGTATGAAAGCTGTAGGTGTGGATCACCCAAGCATCTAGTTAAAGATCTCCTGTGTGTGTGGTCGTTAGAAATGGTGTTTTGTCACTGGTGTACGGATCAGTACCTAAACAATTTTTTTTTCAACTAAAAACCTTACAATTATTATCTGTACCCATGAAGCTGAAATTCTGATGTCAGTGAGGTATTCTTTGTCCAATTGTAGTTGTGTACGCTGAGGTGGATAGACTCCAAACATGAGATTTTTCCTGTGCCTTTTCTGGTGCTTAAGCTTTAGTGGTACTGTGTGAGTGAGGACAGCTGGCTCAGGATACCCCCTGTAAAAGTTTAGCAGTACTTAATATAGGAATTGGCTGTTTCAGTGGAGGTAGCATGGAGAGGTACTTGATATTTACATAGGAATTGTTGAGAACAATGTGGTTATGGTCAGGCAGATCTTTTAAATGTTAAGAAAGTCATAATAATCATGCATAAGTATTAATTTTGCAGAAACAAGAATATAAGTGCTGAATAATACTTTCTTTTTTTCTTTTTCTTTCTGGCAATTCTTCCTAGTGCCAGCCTACCATTTGATAAACTCAGGCAATTTTCTGAAGATTCTCAGAACGCTTCCTTGCCTTTTCCCCATGCCTGCTGGAAGAATTCACAGGTGGTTGATTCTCACCTTATGTCTGGTTAGTACAAAACCAGTAGCAGGCAATTTTTGCCACAAGACAGTTTCTGCATTCACAAACCTAACACGTGTTGTGTACTGGTGGTGGCCTGTAACAGAGCTATCTGGAGCTATGCTGAATAAGCTCTTCCATCTCAGTCCTTCATTTCATGACTTCTTTTTTTGTATCCAAATTCAAGTTTCACTGCTGCTTACTCACTTATATTTACTGCACCCTTTTCTCTGAAGCTCTGAATATTGGAAAGTAATAAACTGGGTTTTCCAGCACTGGCCAATGGGGTATGGTGAAGAGTGATGTCAGAAAGGCCACAGTGCCTTTTGAGATGATGTTGCAGAAGCACGTTCTGTCTACAAGATGATTTTTTTTTCTTCATTAGTTCATGCTGCATCTGTACTCCAGTGTTTATATCAGTGGTACTGCAGCTCTTCCAATTCTACCCCTTCGGGGTTCTTTGGATTTCTTTTCCCTATATCACCACTCCTGTGTTGTAGTAAGCCTTAATTACAAAGCTCAAGATTTCAGAAGAGGACTGGAAGATAACTTTGCTCTTGTGTGGCTTATGTACTGCACTGTTCTTTTTGCCAAATGGATAAGGGTATGGGTGGTTGGGTGGGTTGGTTGGTTTAAATGTCTTTACAGTAGAAGTAGAACCTGGTATTTTACCCTCATCCATGCATTAAGCTGCGATCCACGTCCTAGTTGTCTGAATGATAGGAGGTTTTATGCATGGTTGGGAAGTGGTAAAATAACCCATGCAACCTGCAACAAAGATGTGCCCCAAGCTATACTCACATAAAATTAAGGCTGAATATAGTGCTTCTCACTTTGCTTCTGCTGTCTAGAGTCCAGCAAACATTTAGCAGTCATAGAAAGGTACCAAGCCTTCCAGTGGCTGGAGTAGAGAGCATAGAAACTGCCTTTGTAGATTAAAAGCTATGGAGGTGTCCATCTCAGACGTACAGAAGGAAGTTATGATAGTAGAGCTGGTACTTGTTTTTCAGTGTTTCTTCTAGAAATGGGTTGATTATGTTAGCACAACCTGAAAAACCATAATGAAATTGAAATGTGATGCTAATCTGTCAGCTGTAGCATTAGACATGAAAATCTTTCGCTTCATGTTTCAGGCATTTGTTTAATTGTTCTCTATCTTGTAGTTTAGCATCTCATAAGCGGGGTCAGCGTACGTGGCTGGTATTACTGTAGAACGTCCTCAGTGACTAATTCAGATTTACAAAAATGCCATCAAACACATAGTCTGTAGCTAAATGTAGATGTAATGATGCAATAGTGTGTTCTGCCTGAGGAGTTTGTGTGTTTCTTACAGTAAAAATTTTTGGGTTTAGGTTTATTCTTGAATGCACCACGTGCACGCACCAGTCATGCTGAATGTTTGCCCACCGTCCTTTTCCTGCCTCTCTGCTTATCCCACCAGTGCCCTTCTGCCTGCTTCAGTCACATTTGAGGAGAGTGAAGAGGTCTTGTAGATGCTAACGTTAATACAAGCACGCGGGGATGGAGGCTGCTGAGAGGAAACAGACGGAGTGCCCAGCTTAGGGAAGGCAGCAGTGCAACCTGCCACAGATGTCACAGTGGAGAGGTTTTATTAAACACTTAATTGCAGGCAGAGTTTATAGTAAACCTTGAGATAGGTACGCGTGTACGGGCTCTATTACTGCTCAAGGAACTATTTGTTTACAGTAGGTTTCTCAAACCTAATTGTGAAATCTGCACTTAATGTAAATTGATGTTTGCCTGGGTTTGCAGTCAGATGGAAATGGCTGTTGTGTACTCACTCCTGTTCCTTTTGTTTGCACTCTCCTCTCAAGCACAGATTGTAATACTTAAACGGTAATCAGTTATCAGTTTTTGCAGATTCTGCAGGAAAGCATAAGGAAGACTCAGGCTCAAAGGAGTGATAATTGAGAGCTGCAGCAAGGAAAAACATTGCTTCAAAGTGAGGAGGTGACAGAAAAGAAAGCAAGAGGGTGAGAGAGCTGACACAGGGAAAATAGCAGCGTTGTGGTGTTCCTTTATCCAGCTGTCTGACTTGCTTATGTAGCAGGGCTGGCAAGAAGGAGCATGTGCTGTGTCTCAGCCGCTCCATTTCACTTTGGCATGGTGACCTGAATCTGCCTTGATCAGCGGACTGGAGTGCTCTGGCACGTGTTCTGTTTTCGTGATTCTGTTGCAAGCACACAGTTTTGGAGAAGTGTGTGTTAGACAGTTAGTTCAGGAGCCTACACCACTGCAGGGAGCTTCACTCATTGGTTGGAGTTGCAATAGGGAGAATTTTTCATAATGCTTATGACACCAAGACTGAAGCCACCATTGTGGCATTTGTCAGCATCATTTTTGTAGATGCAACATGTTGCAATATAGTAATAAAAAAAATGAAGCTACACGTTTGCTGTTTAAAATGCTGGGTTTGGGGCACTGCTTAAAACGCACCGATTACTTTAGACACATTTGACTCTAACTAAAAATTCATCTAAAACAAATGTGAAATACAAGAGATGGAGAAAAAGCGCTGAAGCTGCGTAGCTGCGAAGCGATATTTGTCGCAGCACAAATTAGTTGGCTTATTACTTAAATCATTTCAGTTACATTAATGTGCCTGTGCCATTTGACTTACATGTGAACGTTCATTTATCGGGTTCTAAGCACAAAGAAACAATGGAATACCAGCTTGGACTCTAGTCTTGCCAACAGTGAGTTTTTAGCTGTGCCAGTGGCACCAGCTGATCCCATTACTACACAAAGGTTGATTATTTAGATGATCATTTATGTGGGCTTTGTTAGTTTCTAAATCAGCAAAACAAGTAATTTGCATCAAGACTTGTAGGGATGATTGTGTAAGAATGTGGTAGAAGGATGTCTGTCCCTTAATTAACGTTGTTTACATTTCTCTTGTGTATCTGTTGGAGGAAGGAAGAATATAGAAGGCCCACGTAGGAGTCAACTTTTGTTTTCCCAGTTTAGGAAGTTTCTAAAAGTAAAATGCTTTTAACAAATGATGTATTTGAAATCAGATCTGTTTGATCTTTCAGTCTTAAAAAGCATGAAGAAGAAAACCCACTCAAGCCTAGATAATTTTTGTAGCATATAACCATAATGATTTAGTGTATTAGCAGTGTATTAGTCTGTGAGAACAGGGAAAACAGCATTTGTTTTCATGGAACGGCAGTTTCTGTGGATTAAAAGTGTATTTTAAACATTGCATAGCGTGCTGATTATTAACGAAAGTGAACAAAGGTGTTACTGTACTTTTTCTCCCTCTGTGTTGTGGGTGATTTGGTAAGTGGTTTTCTTGTTCCTTGGTTTTTTGAAGGTGGGTATAATGCTTTAACTGCTTGTAATTTCTAGGCGGTGAAAGATTTCTAATGTCACCATCAAATCCTCTCTTTAAATTCATTTCACAGACTTCCTGTCTGGTCCATGAGTATAATTCAGCCTTTCACTGTAAGTCTGTGAAGGTAGTAATGTTGACCTTTAGGGATCCTGCTTAGCAAGTGCCATGATGAGATGTGTTGTACTGGTGCTGGTAAAAGCCTTGTGATGGGAAGAAGTGGAAGCAAAATCACCAGGTATTGTAACCAGTGTTCTCTCAGGAATGTTCTGGAATTATAGAAGATAAATACAACTGATACTGCTGTCAGTATTTCTTTTGTTTTGTGGCATGATTTCCTTCCGTATTGAGAGTAATTGACAAAATCCATTTTGCATGTGGCAGCAGCTTGAGAAGACCTGCATCTTTCTGTGTTTTGAAGATCTATTCAGTGCAAGACCAAGTATAGAGCCCCAGTTCATTGAGTCTCAGGTTCATATTCGTGAGTAATTGATCTTTGCCTTCAGTGTTCAAAACAGAAGGAAGTATGACCATCTGTCCGGCTGCTGTGAATGAAAATGCAATGTCTGTGCTCAGTGGGGCTCAGAAAGATTGGTGTAGTAGACATAGCAAATGTGAAGGTAATTTTGTGCTGTACTGTTGCCATCTTTGCCCATGCGGGGATGTTTCGCTTTGTGCTCACTAAGAAAACATTCCCTCTGAGCTGCATGTGATTGGAGTACATAGGACTATATCTTAAGCCAATTAGTGAAGAAAAATAACACTACAAGGATTTCCAAAGTATGAACTGAAACTATCCAAACTAGATTATGGAGTTGTGCCTTGCTTAAGCATGCACTTTTGCAGACAGACGAACACTGAGTATCACTGAAGCACACTCAGCATATTTCACTTCTTCCTGGGCCGGGAATGATATCCTAAGAAATGTTTTTCCATTCTGGTTGCGCTTGAAAGAGCAGATACAGTTTATATCTGATTTAATATAGCTGCACTGTTTGCTGTTAAGCCTCGTTTCTATAAGTACACAGAAAAATACGAGTTCAAGTATTCTAATACAATGCAATTTGAAGAGTGGAGTTCTGTATTTCATCTTTCATGGAAGATTCCATCAGTCACAGTGCGCTAATTGATATGGGCTATGGAATTCTGAATTGAATGCCTGCAGTTGTGGCAGGAACAAGGAAACGTCTTCAAATACTTCTGGGGGGAAAGTGAAAGCTCTATTATAAATGAATGCTTACACTCTGATTTTTATTTCTACGAATTGTAAGTAAGTTAATTTTACACCTGTCATGTTTTCTTCTTGTTGAGGAAAACATTATTCCTGGGTACTGAATTTCTCACTTCTAGTGCCCTTCAGTCCCTACAATGCATTTTTCTTCAAGCTCGCTAACCTGTAGCTAAGTAATGTATGAGAAGCTCGGCTTACATCCGAGTATGTAACATGATTAGTTATGTCAGACACCTTCGGTCTTTGAGTCATTAGCTGTTAGTTGGTCTCAGGAGTAGTAGTTCTATGTATGGTGCCCCAGTAGTGAGACCACTGGGGCAGTGAGAAAAGGCAATAGTAAACGTGAAGATAATAGTTAGCAGCACTATTGCTTCAGCAAGGTGGGTGACTTTTCACAGTGCCTTCGTAGTGATGCAGTGCAGTTTATCTTTGCAATTATCAGCAAGTACACGCAGAACTTGAAATTTGTTTCATTATGTAACTGGCTTCTTCCCTGTTTGTTGTAGTTCCTTCTTCTACATAGAAATAATCTCAGAGCTTAATAGGTCACAATCAATATTTTGGTATTTTCAAACATCTGTTACGTCATAGTGTTATTTTCCTTGTGATCTTTTAACAAGTGCTTCAAATGGTCTGATTTGGATGAGGTTAGTTAAGTTTTGGTGTTACTGCCTGTTCTAGTGCTAAACTGTAGGACGCTAAGGTAGATGCACGTTAAGATTTCATATTATGTTCTTACATGCCTCACTTGCTGAAGTTTTCACTACGAAGCCATGCTGTGTGTAGTGTTCTGTTTGCCTGTATGATTGTCACTGTGTTGGAAGGCGGGTGATGTGAAGCAGTGTTTGGTGATGCGTAGGTGTGTATAGGTGCTGACATTATGATATATAGGTGATATGAAGACACAATGCAAAAAATGGGTAAATACCAGTAGTATTGCATTATTAGCTTTTAGTGCTTGCTTGTTTTTGACATCTTTTGTGCCTCTGAAACAGACTGCCTGGGCAGTAGCAGTTTGAGCACTGGCACAGGCTGCCCAGAGGTTGTGGAGTCACCTTCCTGGAGATCTTCCGAAGTCACCTGGATGTGGCCCTGGGCACCCTGCTCTGGGTGTCCCTGCTGCTGCAGGGCTTGGGCCAGGTGGACCCAGAAGCCGTTCCAATCCCAACTATACTGTGATTCTGTCTGTTCCCACTTCTGGGCTCACGTGGGGAAACCAGCCCTGGGATGTACTAATTGAAGTTGGTGTTCCCATCTCTTATCTGCACAGCGTCAAAGCTAAGCTGCTCTGTGGGAGACTGAGTATCTATTATATGGGTTTCTCAGTGCGCCCCAAAAAGTAGAGGATCATTTTTGGGATCTTCCTGCGTCCAAGTTAGATGGCAGAGGAAGAGCTTTTATACTCTGCCACAGACATCTTTGAGTGAAATCTCCTGATCCCAACTCCAGTCTTTCATGGCAGATGTAATGAGGTATGACTCTTCTTGTGCTTTATTCCTCTGCTGACCTCTTGTCCAGAAGATCTTATGATACTGTAATAGTTGGTACCACAGCGCTTCCCCTCTACATCTGTGTTTGCAGAATGGGAGGATCAGCTGGGGCTGATAGTGCCCCATAATAGTTCCCAAGAAACCTTGCGGAGGGAGGGATACTTAGATATTAAAACACTTGTTATGTGTCAGGTGTGAACATGCGGTTTAACATACTTTCAAGCTCCTGCTGCATACTGCGTCCTGCCTCTGCAACTAACACACTGTGCACACTATAAATTATTTATCTGTGGGAAGGAATAACATCCTTTATGACAGACAAAAAGAGAGCTGTAGAAGGAAGTCGGAGTAGCTTGCGGGGTTTTGTATTGGTTTAAAACATCCGTGCTGGTTTGTACTGATAAAACATTCATAAACAACTGCATTGAGATGAGAGTAATGTCATCCTCTGAAATCATGTGAACGTCTGAACCTTGAATGAAATAGCCATGAATAATGAGAAAACTGTATTGTTAGTATACACGTATCTTGGCATATTTTACTTACTAACAAGTTGGGATGTTTATTGTGCTAAATATATAAATCTAAATATAATGTTCGGGTCTGTACAAACAGAAACATCAAAGTCTCAGTCACAGTGTTCTCCCTTCCAAAGCTAGAATAAAGCAGCCACTCCACCCTTTGAAAACTGAGAATTTCCTAAAAACCTGTTCTAGAATTCATTTATCTTTTATGAAGCAGAGATTTGAGCAATAAGATAGATGGCCTCCTCTGATTTGTTTGTAAATAATGTCCTCCTTGCCTCAACTCGGGGGTGGATTTCAGTAAGGCTGCAAAACCAAGCGTTCAGTAGTCACAGAGTGCTATCATCTCAAATGAGATTTTATATCCCTCTTCCTTACCACTAACATTGCCATTTGAGAGCGGCTGTGAAATCTGAAGAGCTATTTTTAATGTAGCTTATGATTTTGATTCAGTTTTGTTGCTATAAATCCATGGCCATTTGCTACATCTTTAATGTAAAGAAAGATATAGTTGGGAAGGAGTCGCACCTGTTTTTAAGATTCTTTTCTGTGTAGTAAATGCTATTTTTTATTTACTTAGGCCTGACTTTACACTGGAACATGCTCATATGTTAGTTTGATAGGGGGTGTGTATGTATGTGTTTAGAGAGACAGAGAGATGTTCTGTGCAACAGAAGTGATATAGGACTGGATACATTTGATTTTCACTAAAGGCAATTAGTGTAAGACCTGCAGAAAAATGTTTATTCTCTGAATTTTCCAGAGTATGGGTTTTTACATGTCTAAATAATAATTAAAAAGAAATTCTGCGTCCTTTGAAATCCACTGTTCATTGCGCCAGTTGCATCAGTTGGAAGCAGAAGGGAACCAAAGTTACTTTCTGTGACTCTTCTTGGAGCATCATAACTAACAGATTCGCTGGGCAGTGCCTGCGGCATTTCTGGTGCAGAGCAGTGCCAGCTGTACTGCGCTATCCTTTGATTTTACAGAAGTCTAGGTCTGTAACAAAGTGCTCTGAGTATTCTGTATTCTAATTACAAGCGGAGCAGCCCTGTGTCTTTGGTTTCTGTGAATGATCTGCATTTCTTAACTTAGAACCATAGAATCATAAGGTTGGAAAGGACCTGCAAGATCATCTAGTCCAACCGTCCTCCCATAGCCATTGCTACCACAAGCACTAAACCAGATCTCGTAGCTCCTCATCCAGACACCTCTTGAACACTGCCAGGGACGGCGACTCCACCACCTCCCTGGGCAGCTTTTGTGAGATATGTTGCATAGTACGTGAATTACACTCCGGAGCATAGCTCACTGTTTGGCCTTGTATCACCTGCTTTGCCATCCTATATTAACGTGGTTGTTGCTGAGGAAGCTGCACTTGGAAACTAATAGATACAGTACACCAAAACAGTTTAATTCCATTAAAAAATACATAAAAATGATACAGCTTTGAGATGTTTTTGAACAGAGCACATCTGGAAACCTGTATCTCTAGGGCTTTTTGGTTTATATTTAAATAACTTTCTGGTAGTGAAAGGGTGCTAGATGCTCTTATTGTAAGCATGTAAGTATTGTGTTACGGCACAGAAGACTTGCTGGGTGACCTGTCTGCTTTTGGATCTGCGTGAAATGGTTTTGTGGCCAATCTAAACATCCTGAGAGAACAGAACTCAAAGGACTGGTTTTCCTGCATTCGTGGCTAATATTATCTTGCCTGTGTGCTTGCCTTTGGATTAAGAAACGGGCTAATTAAACATGTTATTTAATTTGCCATGTATGATTGATGAATTGGATCACAAACTCCACTGCCTCCGCCCTTCAGGCTGCAGGCAGGAGAGTGTTTCATCCATTCTCTCCAGTTTATTTTTGTTTTCCTATGTCCTGACTAGAGGGATTGCTTCAGCATGCCTAAGTTCAGCAAAACCTGAGTCCTACAATCTGAGATCTAAAGTTACGGGTTTGGTGTTAACGAGGTCTACAGCTGAGACCAGTAATTGTTTGTGTGTGTGTAGTCAAAGTAAATCAACAATTGCTTGGGGATAAATACCTTTGACTGAACTAACTGTACAGTACACATATGTGAGAATCAAGATTGAAATGTCATGTGAAATGCATAATTATATCTCAGTACACGTTTTGACAGAGCATCTGGTTCCCGAACAGTGGCTTGTTTCCCCAGATGTGTGCTGTGGTCAAACTCATAGTTGCGACTGTGTTATAGATGGCTGCAATGTGTATGAGCTGCCGCTCATAGCTGTACTCGCTCGTTTTAAAATCTTTGGAGGAAAGGCACGTATCCTTACCAAAAAAAATCAGTTTTTTTCTCAACTAGTTAAACTCACTGTGTGCATAGTTGCAACATTAATATTTTACTGCTTTTGATTTCCCAGGGCGCCAATGCCTCAGCTTTGGAGAAAGAGATTGGTCCAGAACAATTTCCAGTCAATGAACACTATTTTGGTTTAGTTAATGTAAGTTTCAGTTCATAATTCTATTGCTTTGAAATGTTGTGACCGGATTGGTTGAATCACAAGATTGCCACTGAGTGAATAGTTAAAAAGCTGAACGATACAGTCATCAAATATACATTTTGAAATGTGTTTAAATATTCAGCATGTTTGTAAAAATGTCTCAATGAAATAATAGTTGAAATTGAGCTAATTTGTTTCATTTTACTTATTATAGGGTAGTTACGAAACCACTTTCTTGCAATTAAACTGTGACTGATCAAAAACAATAAGCTATTTAGAATATACGGTTTGTAGTTGGTAATATGCCAACTTAAGTGGATAAATACAGTACAGGAAAATCTGTGAAACTGTTGGTGATATTAAGTCTTCACATCTGCCATTTTTATTGAGATGTTAAAAAATACTGAGCCTGAAGGGGAAAGCAAGTGCGGAAAATCATACGGAATGGTTCAATTTGATGGTGAGTTTTGGGGAGTAATTTAAGATTTAATTTCTGGTGTTACCCATGGAAAACGTGTCTTGTTAGAAAGTGTATGATTCTGTCTGAAATCAATTACTAAATATTTTATTCAAGGATACTTTGGAAAGTACACGCAAAAACAAGGTTGATTTAACATGATCTGTCATCTTGCTTTTTGTAGTGAAACTAATTGCTTGTAATGCTGTCCTGCTACTACAACGTATATCTCTGCCTCTAGGTTCTTAGTAGTGACGTGGTTTAGGAGTCTAAAATCCTGGTATATGCTGTACAGTCATTAAACATTCTTACTGATAAGCTGATTTAGATGCAGCTCAGCTGTCATGACTTAAGTTAGTCATTTTTTCCATTCTCGTGGAAGTTGAAATAATGTATTGTTTCTCTTAAAAGAGAAGTATGACTGAAGTATGGACTGGATGAGCAGATGGTGGGGTTGATTTAGAACTGGCTGAGTGACTGGATTCAGAGGGCATTGGTCAGTGGCACGAAGTCTGGTTGAAGGCCAGTAAAGAGCAGAATACCACAGGGATTGACACTGGATCCAGTCATGTGTAACATCTTCATTAACAATCTGGATGATGGGATAGAATGCATCCTCAGTAAGTGCACACATGGCATGAAGCTGAGGGAAATGCTGAGTCACTAGAGAGCTGTGCAGCCATCCAGAAGAACTTCAGCAGGGCTGGAGAGGGCCTGACGGGAGCTTCATGGAAGCTTCGTGCAGGGTCCTTTTCCAGGCACCAGGATGTGCTGGGGGCACCCAGCTGGGAAGTGACACTCTCAAAAAGGGCCTGGATTTCTTGTTGGACACCGAGTTGAGCATGAGCAATGTGCGAAGAAGGCCATCGGTATTCTTGGCTTTATTAGGCAAAGCACAGCCAGCAAATGAAGACCCTACTCATCTACTTTGATGAGGCTGTAGCTGGAGCACTGCGTCCAGTTCAGGGCCCTCTATGGTGCCAAGAGGACAGATTGACAGTTAGCACTGGGCAATATTGATAGGACAAAAGGCAGCAGAGACACATTGGCTGGCACACGGGAGTGTGAGAGAGAAGTATCTGAGAAGCAGGCAGCACTTCCAGCCATCCAGAGAGGCCTAGGCAGGCTGGAGCAGCGGGCCCAGGAGAACCTTATGACACTCAAAAAGCCAAGTGCACCTGGGTTGTGTCAGCCCTCACTATCAATACAAGCTGGGGATGAAAGGATTGAGCACAGGACTTCAGAGTGCTGGTGGATGGCAAGCTGGACATGAGACAGCAATGTGCCCTCGCAGCCCAGAAGGGCAACCATATCCTGGGCTGCACCCAAAGCAGCATGGTCAGCAGGGCGAGGGAGTGCTCCTGCCCCTCTGCTCTGCGCTGGTGAGGCCTCACCTGGAGTACTGCATCCGGATGTGGAGTGCTCAGTACAGGAGAGACATGGAGCTGTTGGAGCGCATCCAGAGGAGGGCCACAAACTGAAAAATGAAGACCTAATAACTGCCTTTCAGTATACAAAGGGGAGCTATAAGAAAGAAGGAGACAGGCTCATTAAAAGGGTCATGTCTGTCTTTATTAATTATTCTTGCTGTGTTTTTATTAATTTATTTGAGTGCATTTTGGGTGTTCTGTAAGCTGTATTTTGTATTTCTTTTTTTTTTTTTTTAATTTTTAATATAAACAATTTCCTTCTAGCTTTCTGATTAAATCGCAGTGCTTTTGTTTGTCACGGAACTGGCAGAGAGCTGAAAACAGGTGCTTTCCTGTTACTCCAAAGATGTAAAGCCTTTTGTCCTTTTTCTCTGTTGATAGAACCTGTTCTTAAAACTCTCCCCTTCACAATTCATTCTTATAATTTCATGCCTCTGTTTGCTAATATTTCATATAAAACATAAATAGGAACGTTATTTTCATATGTTAGAGGAAGTGCGTAGTAGGTATGTGCTTCAATTTGCTGTCTGAGTGACTGCTGCTGAAAGGTTAGATTACTTGCTGACAGCCTTGGAAAGAATTTTGTCACTTTGTGTTAGATAATGGGTTTTACTGCAGGAGGGCTGTATAAAATGAGAGTGACTCTCCACTGACAATTCATGTTGCCTTCACAGAAGTGATGGGGAAGTTTGTCACATTGAGATGGGTTAGAGACAGCATCAGTGATGGCAAGACTTGAGGGAAGCTGTGCCTAGGACCTGGAAGGAGTCTGGGGAAGAGGAATGTACAGTGTTCTGACACAAAAGGAATTGTGGATGCTTTTAGAGCTGTCTCTGTTTGCACCATTTCAATTCAGTGGCCTACCTCATTAAAAATGCCCATGTTTAAATTGTCAGTTCTTTTCTTCCCAGTCTCCATTTGAGACTACTACCTCTGACATAGCTTCACGTTCTCAGTAAGCCACGATTCACTGTTCTAAGAAAAGTCCAAAAAGGCAGTCCTGTCACCTAAAATGAGAACTGAAAACATAAGAGCAGGTGAAAGCAGTTATTTCTGACATTGATCACAGCTAATAAGATTTGGAGAAACCAATTTCTGAAGTGTCTGAGAAGGTCTCTTCTCACAGTACAAAGTCATACTGTACCTATTCTGTACTCTCGTGACTGGATGAATAGATGTGATAAATGGATAGCTATTTTTACCTGGGGAGCTGTGAAATTGGTGGAATTTGTTTTGAGCCATGTTAATGCATAATTCTGTTAATAAATTTACAGGAAGATAAAATTATAGCGTTGATCAAATTCACTGCTTTTTTTTTTTGCATTTGCATACAACATACTTCTTAATCTATGGTAAAGCATATTTCTGTTTTGTGATCTTAAAAGTAAAGAAGAAATTACCTACAGAAAATTTGCCCTTGTGAATTTTTTTGTGCTTTGGATTAAATGTTACTTCCCTAAAGTAATACAGTGCAAACTAATAAATCTCTCTCTTATTTTATAGTTTGGGAATACATGCTACTGCAATTCAGTTCTTCAGGCACTTTATTTTTGTCGTCCATTTCGAGACAAAGTCTTAGCATACAAGAGTCAACCAAGAAAAAAAGAGAATCTCCTTACATGCTTAGCTGACCTCTTCCACAGTATAGCCACCCAGAAGAAAAAAGTTGGAGTTATACCTCCCAAGAAATTTATAACAAGATTACGAAAAGAAAACGGTAACTTCTTTTTTTTTCTTGTGTAATGTAGCAAGTATGACTTAGTTCTGAAGTTGAAATAGTGGCATATCTGTATATTAGGGATGAAAAGTGTTCTTTGTGCAGTAGTGCAAAGTAGAGGTAACCCTAGAATAAGAGTGTAACCTTGGAGCTGTCCAGAAGGAATCATCGTCTGTCTCTGTGTATAACTGAGTCCTTTGTCAGTGTCTGCTTCTGAAATTGCGTACTACTTTTGTCGAAGAACTGTATTTTCATCATCAGAATTCACTCTAAAGCTTGCATTTTGTTCTTAAAAGATGGTTATGCTTTGAATGCAGTGATCAGTCTGCCAAATTGACTGTATGGAATGCACATCGAGACATCCCTGCCATAATCTAGCTTGAAATCCTATACATTTTTAAGTCGTTAGGGTTTTTTTGCATTACTTAGCTTGATCTACTTTTTAAATAATTAATGCATTTTAAAATCAGTAAGTAGTTTTATCTAACTTTTTATATCCCAAATTTTAAGAGATTTCTGGAGATTTTTTAACATTTTATGTTTCTTATCCAAAAAAAGAGATTCTTTCCTCTGACCTGTGCAGAATAGCAAACTCATTCAGTTCTTCAGTGAGTATACTTCAGTGTCTTTGCATTTCGATGCATTTGTAGAAATAATTCATTATTCTTTCACTATTTAATCAGTGAATGTTAACTAACTACAGCAAATGTAGAGAGTGGTTCAAATAAAAAGTAGAAAGTAGATCACAGGAACTGTTACTTTTTTTTTTTAATAAAGTTGTTTGTAGTGCCCAGTTATTTAATGCCACTCAAATTCTAAGCAGGAGAAGGCAATTGGAAAATATTCTGTAGAGAGATCAGGTGTGAAAGTTCACCTCTTGTTTGCTTTTTGTGTCTCTTGATGATGATATGCACACCTCTTCTATAGAATTAAATGGGTAAATTTTTTTTGAGCAGTGATAGCATGGGCATCTTATATGCTATCATTTGCTTATTATAAAGGTATACAATTTGGAGCTTTAGAGACAAGTTAATTAAAGAAAGTATCAGATAGGTATGCAGTGCAAGCCTAAATTCTGTTCCAGTCAGTATCCAGCTGTACCAGGGCAATGACTGAAAACGTAATGTATTCCACATTACAATACTGCTATTCAGTCTTTGTTTTCTAAGCCTGAATCCAACATACATCTATTAATGACCTTGAAGCGTAACTGGCTGGGAAGCAGCTACTGGCTTGAAGTCACCTGAAGGTACACTGTTATGTTTGCTTAAATTTCTTCTAATCATAAAATGAACAATGTATTGTATTTGTTAATTTACTGACTGAGCAGATATCCCTAAGAGATCTGTGATGTGGTGAAGAATCTCTGGAGTGTTTAACCTCGAGAGACTTGCAGCCTTGATGTACTTGATTAAATAAAGATTTTGTAGGTGGTTAGATTCAGAGTTGAACTTTTCCTTCTCAAAAATAGTGTTGTAGGTGTTCATTAAATAAGCTACTTGATTCATATGCTTGGCTGCTTCATTCCAGATCTCCGGATGATACAGATTAGCATCACCTTCTCCCTAATTTGCTAGTAATTCAGGTTATTTATTTATTTCAATTTGAAGTTTACTTCTGGATGCAATCAAGTGAATGATGGAAAAGCTATGATGTAGTCCCTGTATGCACTTCTAAACTTAAACTTCACTGAGGATTTTTTATGTTCATCTTTCCAATCCCGGAAACTATCCCTCCAGTGAAGGGCTGTCTCTTAGTATATTCTTGCACTAAAAGGAAATTGGAAGTTACAGTTTTTGGCAATTGGAGCAATTGCTAAAAAGACATCTGTGATATTAGCCCGTTATATAGAATGCTTTTCAAATTGGCAGATAAATTTCCTTGTTAAGAACCCCTGGTCAGAAAGGGAAAAGTAACTGTTAATAAATCAGATTCTTTGCCCTTAGTTTTTCTTGGTCCTATAAATAAGGATTTCTAGAAGCAGATGATGTCTCCGTTTATTGAAGTCCATTGAAATATCACCTTATGTTTTCAGGGTGATACCGGCATGAACATAAACAAGAGAACAGACTTGTAAGAAGGAGAGTTTAACTTTAATCTGTAGCATTACTGTACATTGCAAGTATGTGCCAGTGATACTAGTTGCTGTCAACTCAGGGAGTCCTGTGACAATTATGCTTAGAAATGTCAACAAACCACTATTTGTGCATACTTTTATTATACACCAATCTCCAGAAGCAGCTTTTCAGATCTTCAGAGACAAATCTGTTTATTACTTGAAGACCTAATTTGAAGTCTGTTCTTGCCTTGGCTGGATATTTAGGCTAGTTTGACGTGGCTCCTACAAGTACTGCCTTACCTAACGAGATCTGAGAAAAGTAATAGTTACTTATATCGGTATCTTGCTCATCTTGCTTTTATTTCTGGTTCTGATGGCAGTGTACTTTTGACAGAGCAGTGATGAACTTAAAACCCTAAAAGTAAGAATAAGCAAAGGAATGCTTTGAACGTTTGTTGTTTGTGTTAATCATGTGATAGAACATATAAACCACTGAAATATTTCCTGTTCTGAGTTCATTTGTGAAAATATCAACGTCTAATGTCGTTTGAAATGCCCTTTATTATCCAAGACATTGGTCTAAGCTTTTCAGAAGTAGAATACCCCTGTTGGAGATCCAAATCCTTATGGACTGGCTTCTGGCCCAAGGCAAGCTATAACATTTCAGGCAGCACTATATGTACACCAGTGTTTCGGTAGCAGAGTAATGGCCAAGTTTTCTTGCAGAATAGCTCACTTTTCTGGTAATTCTCATCAGCTACTTACACAAATGTAAGCTTAGTCTTTCTCCACCCCCCAGCATTGTTGGCTTAATAAATGAAGTCCTGATTTTGGTGGTGTTTTGTCACAAGCGATTCAAACCTGAAACAAAGACTAATTTTGAAATTTTCCTTTTTAAAAAAGCCTTGTTTCTGGTATAGCACTAACTAATTCATTTTAAACATCTGCTGTTTCTTTTTGTTTTTTTAAATCTTGTAGAGCTTTTTGATAACTACATGCAGCAGGATGCGCATGAGTTCTTAAACTACCTATTAAATACAATTGCGGATATCTTGCAAGAGGAAAGAAAACAAGAGAAGCAAAATGGTCGCTTACCCAATGGCAATATTGATAATGAGAATAACAGCCCACCAGACCCAACGTGGGTTCATGAAATCTTTCAGGGAACGTTAACAAATGAAACCAGATGTCTTACATGTGAAACTGTAAGTCCGTATTTACTTCATAAAGCAAATGCTTCACGTTACAGAGCTTTGTTTCATGATTCATTTGTCTCAACAGACTAATGGATTAGATTCGTTTCTTTCCTCAGAAATCTTCTATTTGTGTGAACCTTTTTGTTTCTAATTTGTCACTGAGAAATTTCCAGCAACAGATGGCATGATTTGTATAAAAAAGGTATTGGTCAATATTAGGAAGATGCCTGGTTGAATTTTGTTTGTGTAGTCATAATCAATTTCAGAATTTAGATTAGAGAAGTCTAAGTTGATATATTTGTAGGAGCAATGAAGCCTGCTACACAGGGATGGGGAGTTTTTCTCCAAAGTGATATCTTAGAGGCTTAATGTCATATTTAGTCATGCATTCAAGAAATAAATATTCTGAATCAGTTTCCATGGACTTCTAGTTTTGAAATTTAAATCCACTCAGATCATAACAATGTGGTTTCCTCTTAAATGTCTGTCTGCAGAAATTCTTCTCTTCCTGGACCCTGAGAAATAAGCTTCATTTTTAAGTGAGCTGTGCTAAAATTTTCCTGGAGAGTAGTTCTACAGTAAAAGGAATAAGCTATTTTGGAGAAAACCTTATAATTGAATTTTACCTGCTTCAGAAAAGGCAGCACAATATGAAAATTACAGTAATTCTCTCATGGTCTGTGCCTTAGATATTGTAAAAAGCTAAATGACTGTATTTTTTGTGTGACTCTCTATACCTATTTTCCTTAATTACATAATGCACATATTTCAACACGACATTGAAAAGGAGGAATTAGTCAGATGAAAACTATATACTTCACATGTATTTTTTCTGTCTCCTGGAAATATCATCTCTTTGATGTGAAAAAAATCAGCGAAAGAAAGCTTCCTAATGTGATATGTAATGCAACTGCAGACTTCAATAGATCCTGATATTTTGAGTAATTTAAGTGCTGATTTCTGCCTACCACCTTTTATTTCTGGTTTCTCTTCCCCAGTTATTACTTCATGGCAACTGCAAATTACTTTTCTTTAGTTCTTGTACTGATTTTTTTTCTATTTATTTTTCATAAAATATGTCTTTATTTTAGTCTCTTAGTAGGACTGATATCATTACCGTTCCTCACTGGGGCGTCATGAATTATTCCTGTCAGGATTTTGATCTATGTGCAGTCTAGACACAATCTAAAAATGCTGAAGCATTCTTTGCCTGCATTATTTTGTTAATTACTGGACCTATCACAATTTTGAGCTTTTCTAATATTGCTTAGTTCTATTTTTCTGTTAGCTGTTGCTGAATGGGATATGCTTGAAGCTGGCTAGTTGAATTATAAAGAATATGACAGGCAGAAATTTTCTAATACACATTGTTTATTGGTATGTTAGGACTTCTGTATTCCTGCCCCTAATAAACTGGAAATTGTTTTATTAGCCATCTATCTACTAAGCATAGCAGCTTCTGTCTGATTAAAACACAGTGACCTGAAGATAGGCACTTAGAAAGAAACACACTTAGACATAATAAGTATGTAATACTACTGTGAATTGTGTCTTATTTTCAAATACTGTGAACATATATGATTACTTAAACGCCAACACCTTCAATAAGCATTTAGATTTAGAAGTGTAACTTAAAATGCTATGTAGCAGGTTATGCAGCAAGAAGTGATTTAGTGCTTCTTAATGATAAGACAATAACCTTAGTTGTTTGTTGCTTTTTTACTTAAATGTGGAATTTAATGCATACTCAGATACTTTGTTTTTCTATTTTACTTCCAAATAGGAATGAATAGTTTCTAGCTGTTCAAAACAGTGCAATCTTTCTAAAAACCAACATAGCAAGATTTCATTGTAATTTTGGTTGTCCTGATTATAGAAAAGAGCTTCTTTCCAGGATGCACTGACTCATTAGCCCTTTTATTTAACTGGCTATTCTAGAGATTTATCCTCAGTTTAAATGTGGAATATAAAAAAAACATAGATAGGATTCTTAAAAAAGATTTGCCTTGGATCAGACTACACTATAAACAAGTTAGAAATCTGACTGCAAATTGTCTTTATGTTCTCATGATGTGATATCCTGTCATGATTCCTCCTCCTTCCGTGGTAAAAGATATGAGGTATGACTGAGTGAATATTACATTTTTATTGTGGATAATTGATGAAAAAAGTATGTAGAAGTTCATTGGTTTTGCAGTGTTTTCCTCAAAATTTCAGGAAGGTGTATCAGAGAACCAGAAAATAATGTTATTGACAAAGGGGAAACAGTCTTGGGCCAAAAACATCAGATCAAATTGATAATGGTTTTCTTTTTCAGCAGTTGGTTTTATTCTAGTTTTCATGTACCTCTCCATGATAGAAAGTTCTTCTACTTCAGGCTGAGGGGTAACAGTAAGGAAAATCTCAGTGGTCTCTCTGACAGGAGCAGTACAGAGACTTAACTATGTCCTGCTCTCTCTTCCTCCCTCTCAATAAATCATGCCCTTTCTTTCAGCTTCATTGAAAAATAGTTTCTGTCTTAGCATACATGGGAATCTACAACTGCAAAAGTCTTTTTTGTGCGTGAGGTAATGCATATTGGTAGTGAAATTCCAAACCGAAAGTAACGCAGTTTTTTGTGGTAGCATTCTGAGTTTTGTCTGTGGCACTGGCCATCAGGCTACAGGTGAGCAATCTGTGTGCAAAATTATGTCCAGGATGTGAGAACGAGGTGCGGTCTCTTTAGCTAGAATCATAGAATCATAGAAGGCCTGGGTTGAAAAGGACCACAATGATCATGTAGTTTCAACCCCCCTGCTATGTGCAGGGTCGCCAACCACTAGACCAGGCTGCCCAGAGCCACATCCAGCCTGGCCTGGAATGCCTGCAGGGATTGGGGCATCCACAACCTCCTTGGGCAACCTGTTCCAGTGCATCACCACCAAAAAAAAAAAAACTTCCTCCTAATATCTAACCTAAACCTCCCCTGTCTCAGTTTAAGGCCATTCCCCCTTGTCCTATCACTATCCACCCTCGTAAACAGCCATTCCCCCCCCTATTTATACGCTCCCTTCAAGTACTGGAAGGCCACAGTGAGGTCTCCCCAGAGCCTTCTCTTCTCCAAGCTAAACAAGCCTAGTTCCTTCAACCTTTCTTCATAGGAGAGGTTCTCCACCCCTCTGATCATCTTCGTGGCCCTCCTCTGGACCTGCTCCAAGAGCTCTGCATCTTTCTTCTGCTGAGGGCCCCAGGCCTGGGCGCAGTACTCCAGATATGTTGGAACTCCAGATATAGAATGTTGGAATTTCTCAATTCTACACCACTATTCAGCAACACAACATATATTGTGTTAGGAGCACTCACGAGGCTTTTTGAACAGACTGGGACTTGATTCTGCAAATGATGAGGTTTTCTGACCACGTCTATCTTAATTTTACATCCTATATACAGTTGGAATACATAGCATAGAAGATAAGATTACTTTAGTCTGAGGAATTGATGTTTATTGGAAATGAATGCATGATTTACAATAAAATAGTATTGGAAATAGAACCTCTGGAGAGGAAGGGGGCATGATTAGAGTGGGAGGTTAATTTTAAAATTCTTTTTTTTTTTAAGTAAAACTGTATGAGTAAATTGGCAGTTCAAATGCTAATGGCTGAAAAATCTTAAAAACAAAGAATAACAATTTATGAACTATCAGTATAGATGGAAAAAATGCACTTGGTAAACCATATAATGGCTTTTCATGATCTGAAATGCACAACAGCCAGTTGTGCAGACTTTCATTTTCTCCCACCTTTGCCAGCGGGATAAGGGAGAGAACTGGGGGGGGAAAAGTGGAATTTGTGCACTGAGATAAAAACTATTTACTGAGACAGAAATGGAAGAGAGAAATAATAATGATGATACATATATAAGTGTATATTTGTGTATACACATACATACACATAATTGCTCACCTGCTGACTGATAGCCAGCCAGTCCCCAAGCAGCAGCCGCACCCCTCTGGCTAATGCCCCCCCCTCAGTTTTGTAGCTTTTTTTTCACATGGTGTCTTACAGTATGGAATATCCTTCTGGCCAGCTTAGGTCAGCTGCCTTGGTTGTGTCCCCTTCCCCTAGGATTTGCACTAGACTCCTTTGTGTGCCACTCTCCAGTGGTACGCTTCTGAAAGTGATGTTTGCAGTGGGTTATTTTACAACATCGCTCATCTCCATACTCCTAAACTGTAGTACATCCCTGAAGATGGGAAACTCGCAACTTGCTGAAGATGCAGGAGGCTTTTTTTCCACCCTAAAAACATCTTGAAAAATTTCCGAAAGTCTAAACTTAAGCACTTAAATTAATATTGTAGACATGATCTATACTGGTGTAGCGGTCCATTTTCTATGTGCACTCTTATTCTTGGAAAAATTATCTTTGAAAGAATGGGAGGAATCTTCCACCAGTCCTCTCACAGATATTAACAGAAGGTTCTAACTTAACTCCATAAGCCTTTTTGTTTCACCAGTTATGTTAGTTCTCAGAAGTAGTTGTCTTGACCAGCTGCATTTTTGTTCTACGTGTATGCTGCCCTTAGCAACTGTGCCCTTCTTGTCTCTTGAGTGAGAGAACAACTTTGCAGTACTGCAACTGGGCATCTTTTCTGAAAACATTCACCTTTGTACGTAGGAGTCGTAAAAGGCAGTAGGCATTCTCACCAGCAACACTGAGCATCTCTAGGTACAAAGGGGAAACACTACCAGATGCTAAAGGGGAGACACTAGCTATTTCATAAATGTTTTAATAACGTTGCTGATTATCAGGACCACTATGGATTTCATCCATCACCATTTTTCAGGATTTGTGATGAAATTTCTTCTTTGATTACATTTACCCCTTCTTTGATTACATTTACATGTAGTCTGGGGAAGAGGAGGCTGAGGGGAGACCTTATTGCTCTCTTCCAATACCTGAAAGGTGCTTATAGCGAGAGCAGGGTTGGTCTCTTCTCACTGGTGACAGGTGACAGGACGAGGGGAAATGGCCTCAAGTTGCACCAGAGTAAGTTTAGGTTGGATATCAGGAAACACTTCTTTACAGAAAGGGTTGTTAAGCACTGGAATAGGCTCCCCAGGGAGGTGGTTGAGTCACCATCCCTGGATGTGTTTAAAAAGCGTTTGGATGCGGTGCTCAGGGACGTGATGTAGCGGAGGGTTGTTAGAGTTGGGTGGTATGGTTAGGTTGTGGTTGGAGGTCTTTGAGATCTTTTCCAACCTGAGCAATTCTATGATTCTACCTCCTTGGGCACATATATGTTTCCCTCTTCTTCTTTCTGAACAAAATTAGAAACAGAGATCTAGCAAGTGTCTGACACGCTAAGACATTTCACTTGTAACAATTTTGGGAAAGCTATTACAAGGTAGAAGATATATTCTGTCAAGAGAGAATGGTGCTGAAAAAGAGTTGAATGAGTTTAACAGGTTTAAACCTGTTAATCTGCTCATCTTTTTTTGTTGTTTTTTTTTTCCCCTGCAGATAAGCAGCAAAGATGAAGACTTCTTAGATCTTTCTGTTGATGTAGAACAAAATACTTCAATTACTCATTGCTTAAGGTAGATGCAAAAATCTGAACTATATTTTGCCTGTCTTTTTTTGACCATGAAAGAAGGAAGTAAAACTAAAAGCTCACGGACATTTGACTTGGCACATTTTAGTTTATGTAAACTTAATAAAATGATGGGGTTTTTTGCATGCATTTATACGTATATTTTAGGTAAGAAGCTAGTATCTCTGTAATGTCTTCTTTTTTCTTTCAGGGGTTTCAGCAATACAGAAACTCTGTGCAGTGAGTACAAATATTACTGTGAAGAATGTCGCAGTAAGCAAGAAGCACATAAAAGGTAGGTTAGACTCAGGAGGAAAAACATAACACAAGTATTTTCATGAAAATACTCATGTGTTTCTGTGTGTGATTGTGTACGTATGAGGCAGGAGGAGAAAGTGCTTTCTCTCCTAAATGTTCTCACTCTTCTTCCTCTAAAGAGTCACTCGGTTATGTTTCTTTTATTTGAATTCAGTCAGCCTTCTTACGTGAGTAATGAGAATCCATTGAGAGTGTTTTGGGAGGCCTTTGATCATTATTTATTTTTCTCATTCTAAAAATAATGTTCTTAAGGTCAAAAACAAGATAAAAAGAGAAGTTAGGCTATGAGTGATTAAGGAAGAATTGCTGATAGTGATGAAATTTCACTTATTATTTAATTACTCAGAGGAGCAGAAATGCAAAGAGTCCCATAAGGGACTCACAGTTGCTGCAAGAAAAGGTTTGATAATTCGACTGAACTGGTAAAAAGTCTTATGCTTGTAACATTACTTTTTAACTGAGTTTTTAATTAGCTGTGGTAAACATCTGCATGGCAGTGCTCATGGAAGGCATTAGAAGCCCCATAGAAACCTGGAGTTTATTTTGTGTAAAAATTTTCTTGTCTGTCTAATATTTAATTAAGTCTTGTTTACACCTTTGAAAATAAATTATTGATTTTGTGTGCTGTGCTGTATTTTTTTTTTTAATCTGAGAAAGTATTTTGTCTATGTATAAATGAGTTGAAGGGATGGAAACATGGAGATGGGGACATGCTGTACTGGTTATACCACTGGTTCTTGTTAGTGAGTTTACCATAGATTCAACACGTGGCTTTTGGCACGTCTCATCTGCAAAGTATGCATTCATATGTTGCCTAAGCTTACTAATTGACGTGTACGAGGGGGTTGCAAAGTAAGGTCTGTCCTGTTGTTTTCTGTTGCCTTAGCTCGTTTTCTGTGTGGGAGGTAATATGATCCCTAACCATCAATAAGTTGTGTTGACATAAGCCTGTACTGTAGGTATGGACATAATGGCAAAACACAGCCTTTTTTTTGTTTTCAGTGTGACTGGTTTCACTGCAGTCATAATTTTCTTCCATCTCGATAGCATAAAGTTTATCCATAATAGTGTCTTCTCAACTACCAAAGGTGACTTTCTTTGCTTTGAAAGAGCTCCTATTATCAAACACAGTTCTTTTATTAAAAGAGGACTTTAATTTTGCAAAAAGAATCAGAGCAGAAATTATATCCATATCTCAGTAATAAAATGTAACTGTGCTTCTGTCATCTGTCAGCCCTTCTCCAGCATTTTTCATTTCCTAGTTTCCTTGCAGACAAAGGAGAAAAATTGAGTCTAGCAGGGTTTCCACAGCTACTATCAAGTCTATGTTTAATGAGAAAAAGGGAAGGAAGGATTTTGTCCACAGTCCCTTATCTTTTGGAAAAGGATTATGCCGTACAAGCATATTTACCAACACTGCAGAAATACAGTCTTAGTAGACACATCTAAAACCTTCATTGGGCTGTACTGTTGACACTTTGGAGCTACTTTTGATGGCTCAAGGCAGTTTGATAAAATTCTGTGCCTTAGATCCGTACTGCACAGAAGCAGAGAACTCTAACTTGGTTGCTATTAATAAGGGCAGATTTGTCTCCCAGAGAATTAAAGTCTCTGTTGCCAGGTCAGCTGTAGTTGGCTGTTGTGAATTTGTAGGCACTGATGCAAAATCTCACTACCTCAAACTAGGGAAAGCGGCCAGCGAGCTGTCAATAAAACTGGGTTATCGCTTTCAGGCTTTGACTTCAATGAAATAACGCTGCAACGTTTGTACAAAATTACTGTGCTAGAGCTTAGCATTATCTTGTTTTGGCAGCATGAGGTGTGGGGAATAACAGTGTGCTGTCTGTATCCCTTGGCAGTGTTAAATGGAGGGCTTGATACGAAGACTTGAAGTAATATAAATGTGACAAAGTGGTGTTGCCTTTTCTAAAACGCTTGTTTGACTTGACTGGTTTAATGGGAAATTAAACTGTAACAGAATCTCTGGGACAACTTTGTTGCAGTACCTGCACTGTATACCAAGTGGTGCGTAGGTTTGCTTTTGGAAACTCAGGAAAGTGATAGGGAGGTATGTCTAAAAGCTGAATTCTCTGTGGTAGTTTAACACTGGTAGATAGCTAAACACCACCACATTGCACTCCCGTTCCACCTCCTCAGGACAGGGGTGGGAAATATGTTGAAAAATTTCATAGGTAGAGGTAAGAACAGGGAGATCAGGCAAAAGACACTCAGCACAAGGAAGATTAATGTAATTTATTGCTTGTTGCTAACAGGCAAGCAGTGAGAAACTAAAACCAAACCACAAACGTTTTCCCCTATCCACCCTCTCCTACCTCCTCCCCCAGGGCAGCACAGGGCATGGGGCTGTGGTCAGTCCATAATGCCTGTCTGTGCTGCTCCTCTGTGGTCACTCTCTGCCCTGCTCCATGCAGGCTCCTTCCCGTGGATGTCATCCTTCCCAAACTGATCCCACATGGGCTTCCCTCAGGCTCTAGCTCTCCAAGCACTACCCTAATACAACTCTGTACCACGGGGGCCCATCCTTCTGGGACTACTCCAGCGCAGGTCCCCACAGGCGGCAGCTCCCCCCGTCCTCCTGCCCCACCATCAGGCTCCTTTCCATGGGCTGCAGCTCTGGCCCAGGTCTACTCTGGAGTGGCTCTCCGTGGGCTGTACCTCCTTCAGATCACATCCTCTGCTGCACCGTGGGCTCCTCCATGGCTTCATGCAGAGATCTCCTCTGCGTGGTGCCCATGGGCTGTGGGAGAACAGCCTGCTACTCTGTGGGCCTCTCCCGGGCTGCAGGGAGCTGCTGCTCTGCCCTCCTGCTGCGCTGACCTTGGGGGCTGCAGGGCTGCATCTCTCTCATTTCTCACTCCTCTCTCCCAGTTTCTGTTGTGCAGCAGTTTTTCCCTTCCTTAAATCTGCTCTCCCGGCCGTGTGCCCAGCATCACTCATGAGCTCAGCTTGGGCCATCAGCAGCTCCCTTTTGGAGCAGCTGGAGCTGGCTCTGATCTGACACAGGGCAATGCTGTGCTCTGCTCACAGAGGCCACCCCTGCAGCCCACCCATTTCCAAAACTTTGCTGTGTAAACCTAATACAAGCCTTTATGTCTAAGTCGCTATGTGGGTTGTTCACAGGTATTCATTTAGCTTCAATTTTAATTACGTTTGTAATTGTCTCAGTTGTTAAAATCCAATTTTAGTACAGCAGTGCAGGACAAATTCAGTATTTGTTACCTGGATGATGATGATTTGAGCACCTTTTTAATACTCGCAGCATTTTGTTAAAGACTTAGGTGTGTAAGTTCCCTGTTTGTTAATATCAGCAGAATGGTTTGCCTCAGTACTGGAAATACTGGTTCTTGTTTGCTTGTTTTTTTCAGGATGAAAGTAAAAAAGCTGCCTATGATTCTAGCTCTCCATTTGAAGAGATTTAAATATATGGATCAGCTGCACAGATACACAAAACTCTCTTATAGAGTAGTTTTTCCTTTAGAGCTCCGTTTATTTAACACCTCGGGAGATGCCACCAATCCTGACAGAATGTATGACCTCGTTGCCGTGGTAGTTCATTGTGGAAGGTAATAACAATATGTTACGTAGGAGATTTTTGTATAAAAGCTAAAGTATTTTTTATTTTTTTTACATTTTTATGAAGAAAAAGGAAAAAAAGGAAAGAAACTCCCCAAATCGCTTAACTCTAATAGCATTTAAAGATCTCTTAAAAGGTGCTTAGAAAAGAAAGCGTTGTGAGGAGGTGCTGCTAATCCAGACAGAATACATGGCCTTGTTGCCACCACAGTTCACTTGGGAAAATAGTAACAGTGCATTCATATGAGTGTTTATGTGAGCCTAACTATGTCAAAAGAAAAATGAAACGTATCCCATATCATATAACTCTAATAACAGTTTCTGCCTAATCCAGACCTACAAATCGTTTGAGTGTTGTTAGCAGGTTAAGGCAGTTCCAGAGCTGCATTAAATACTTGTTCACTTTCAGTTGTGTGGTTCAGGTAAGTGCATCATTTCCTTACCTGAGATCTGTTTAACAATCAGGGTGCTCTCAGAGTTCTTTGTTCCTATTGCAGTTATGGAGAATTTTCTTGTCTGCCATAAACTGAAGAGCAGTGCATTATAACTGTTTTAGTTTAAATGGGAAACCCTTTCATTGCTGTAGGGATTTTTCAATCTCTTAAATTATCAGTGTAACTCAGTTGGTTTTTTCTTTGTTTTTTCCTTAACAGTCAAACAGATAAAGAGATACCATACTGAGACTGTAGTTGAACTCTGTGGTTTTCTTTATGAAGATTGTAAAGTGCTTTGGGATCTATTCAATCATCATGAAGCATTAGAATAAATTATTTATTTCACATCTCTATTTCTCTTTTATTTCCCTTCATTTATGTCTTCATGCCTGTGCTGCTTAGTCTTTAATTTTATATATAAAACATAGGTACGTAAGGCGTTGCTATGAAAACTATTTGAGTTGGTGGAGAAAAGGAAAAGAAACATCCAAACAGAAATTATTTGGTAGCCATTTTAATTGGTGTTAAATATTACTTTCTACAAGAAAAAAAAACACACTTTAGTGAAATATGTTTGTACATTTGTGCATGTTGTGATTTGTATTCTTTTTTAATTGTATTTTGCAGTGGCCCTAACAGAGGACATTATATTGCAATAGTGAAGAGTCATGATTTTTGGTTGCTTTTTGATGATGATATTGTTGAGGTAAGCTTTGTGTAACCTTGGATTGTTTTTGCATAGTTATCAGAGCACTTGCACCCCTATTTGCTGCTCGATGACGTAGAAGACTGTCATGCTAATGCCCATTCTAAATGAGCAAGAACTGTGAGTGCAGAGCTGCACCTTACAATTTGACCATACAATAATTTGAATTGTTTTTAGATTTTGAATTTGAATTGCTTTTTAGACTTCTTAAAATAAGCTTCTTTATTGCCAGTGTCTTTCACCTTCATTTGGTAAGCTGTTCCTTTGGCCAGAGCATGTGGCAAATAGAGTACAGGTGAACTGATTTTACCACTGTGAGAATAAACGATTTCTTGGCGCAAGGTATTTATTCATATTGTCTGATCTATTGAGCTGGATCAGTCCGGTAGTCTGTTAGATGGAACATCCTAGGTGGTTTCAGAAAAAAACTGCAATGAGAGTCAAAGTAGACTGAAACCTGTTAGATTGCAATATAAAATCTAAAAGTTAATCCTTGAAAAATCTTTTGCTTATGATTTTGTTGCTAATGTTCGCCGTGCTTCTAGGAATTCAAGAATTCCTAACAAGTTAATAAATAAATAAATAGCTTTTAACTGATCATAGAATCACAGAATCATAGAATCACAGAATGGCCTGGGTTGAAAAGGACCTCAAAGATCATGTAGTTTCAATCTCCCTGCTATTTGCAGGGTCGCCAACCACTAGACCAGGCTGCCCAGAGCCACATCCAGCCTGGCCTGGAATGCCTGGCACCCACAACCTCCTTGGGCAACCTGTTCCAGTGCGTCACCACCCTCTGAGTGAAAAACTTCCTCCTAATATCTAACCTAAGCCTCCCCTGTCTCAGTTTAGAACCGTTCCCCCTTGTCCTATCACTGTCCATTTCCTTCAACAGTCTTGACGTTGTCAACTTTATTTCGTCAGTTACCTTTTATTCTTTACTGAAGGAAAGAGCCTTCTGTGTTTTAGACTGTTTCCGTTTTTTTTGCTTGTTCTGTCATCTTTTTCCTTTACTAAATTTAACTAAGCCTGTACAATGAATATTTTACTTTCTTCCTTACAAAATACAAGAACTGCATAATTAAAAAGAAGAAAAATGAGTGAGACAGGTATTAGATTTACAGTGTTAATTGGCAGAACAAGTCAAGGCTAGTAACAATTTCATATCACCAAGCCACATTATGGATTGTTTTTCACATAGGAAATGCCAAACATGGAAATATGCAGGGTTGCTGGGGAAAGTTAAAAAGGATTGCTTTTATGTCTTATCAAGATGCACTGTAAATTGAAATATCTTGATAAGGTCAAAAGTTCACTTTCCTCCAGGGAAAAGAGAAGCTGCTGTGGTAGATCTAATATAATTTCACAAACATAAAGCACAGTCTTTCCAGTTGCAGAGCAGTAACACCTGGAAATTTCTTGTGGTTTTTTTCCTTTATTTTTTCCCTCTGAGCCCTTTTAAAGAGGAAGGAAAGAATCTCTTCCCAGATCTTAAACATCTTGCTGTCTGTTATTCCCATGACAAGCTGGAATGACTTGCTCCTCCCTGAGAAAGATTCCCATTCTTATAATGGAAATGAGATTAAATAAAGTCGGTCTAAATGAAGGAAGATTTATCTTTCAGCCTTTTTGTTGTTTGTAGCCTAATTGCCCTTGGTGTAAAACGAGGCAAGGTAGCTTGCTTTTAGTTTGTTTCTTTTGTATGCAAAGATGATGAAAATGAAAACCAGTGACTCCTGTCACTTTCCGGATGTTTTAAATCTTTACACAAAAATTGAATGAAGAACTGAGAAAAAGTTAACCTTCATTCTCTGAGTTCTGATTACTCTCATCTGCACTTGATTGGCTTCCAGTGCTTAGGGTTAAAAATGATAACTTGTACATACATTCTAGATAGTGAATTAAAGGTCTCAGTGCAATATTGTTATCTTTAAAATTATTCCACGTGAAACGTGTGCAAGCAGTGCACCTCTGGTTGCATTCATAGGTTCACCTAATCCTTAAAAGTGAACATGCATATATGCATAAGTCTGTATATCTGCTACCATCTGTGCGGCTGATGACAGATAGCAAACCAAAATGTAATGAATTTTAAGAGTTATTTGGATTTTATAATTCTATATAATATGTGGAAGTTGTTTGAAAACAGTTCGTAGAGTGGAACTTAATGTGATGTATGTTATGCAAGATATTCTTACATGAAATGTTTGGGATTTTACATGCAGAAAATTGATGCACAAGCTATTGAAGAATTCTACGGGTTGACGTCAGACATCTCAAAGAACTCTGAGTCTGGTTACATCCTCTTCTATCAGTCTCGGGATTGAGGGGGAGCCGTAGTGAAGAGAGATTGTCACGCCTCGCATCTTCTCTATCTTGGATTGAAGCAAGCACTGAGAGAAAGGAAGCAGGAGGCTCCAGGGGCAGTAGCACAGTTTGCACACGACTAAGCAAAGAACTTGGGATTTTTAAAACCTTTGTATCATTTTCATTTTATTTGCTCAGGTATCATGCTGACTACACATCTCCACTGCATCTCATAAGCAAAAAGAGATACCAGCCACTCTTGCAGGAGCTTTCTGTTAGGAAATACTGTGTCCGTGGTCCTAATTCAAAGCCTATTAAGGTCACTGGAGAGCCTTTCATGGACTTCAGTGGAATTTGAATCAGATTCTAGCAGCACTGCCAGATTGGTGCAATAGGAGCATTAGAGATCTCTATTTTATACAGACTTCACACGTAAGAGGTAAAGGACTCTTTGTGAACTTAATTTCCTGTGCTTAATTTTGAAAGGATGAGGCTGGAATGTTACCATGTAAGCAAAAAGATATATCTGGGCCCAATTGCCTTCTTGATGGTAGTAGTTTAACTGAAGATACAAACTAGTGTCAGGGAGGCAAGTATGTTTTGCTTCTCTGAAGAAGCTTACGTTATTTATAATGTATGATCGGGAACAATCAGTCAAGATTATGGCTTTTAGTCTCCGTATGGGGAAAGATTTGGTTTGTAATAGTGTATTTTTATTTATAAATTATTGTTACTTAGGATCTTGTTACTTAGGATCTCCTTTATTCTAGCCAGTATCGGGGATTTTATATATTAATTTGAATTAAAACTAATTATGTTTAAATGTTAAAAGAAAAAGAGAGCTGATATAAAGTCTAAAAGCAATGCCTGCAGTGTCTTTAAAAATGAGTAACAGAGAGAGATTTCCTTCTGGAGGAACTGGTATCTAAGGGAGGTACTTCAATTAAATTAGAATATTATCTTTCCATTAATGTGTGAAAAAAGTGATCAAAATCATACATAGAAGACTTTTAAGAATGAATATCAGGAGAAAAAGCTGGTGTGGTGGTGGTATACCAGTCATGATAGTTATTTAATCGTCTGTTAATGTCTTGTGCTCCAAGCAAATTGCAGCCATTTTCAGCATATCATTCCCTCTCCTAAAAACAGATCCACTTATGTTACCAATAACGTGGGTGACTATCTCAAAAACCACTCAAGGTCTCAAGTACAAATTGTGTCTAAGCAATAAAAAGAAATAGGCTTAGAATTTCATGAGACTGAAGATATACTACATTCCTTTAAAAGTAGTATAAAGAAGAGGATTTTTCACCTCTAGGGTGAAACATAGTGAAACCAACTGCTTGTACTTCGCTTTAGGTTTATGAAATAGCATTAAGAATTAAATCTTGACAGAACACCTGATGTGTAATAAATGTGAACTGCTGTGATTTGACATTCTTCCACTTAACAGTACTTTGTCTGACAGTAGCTGAATGTAACTTCTGGAAAGTCAGGGGATATTCATTCCAGATGATGGCAATCGAGTCTCGGATGTCCTTGTCTCCCCTCTTCAGCTAGTGATTTGTACCTTGTTCTAGTTTCCTAAGGTGATTTTATTGATACTGTTGCAAACTCTAAAAAGAATGTCTCCTGTCTGCTGCTATAACTATTTACTTACCTGTATCTTTTAGCTCAGGAAATGACTTCACCTATTCACTCAGTTGAACTAATCTTTAACAGGGTCACTGAATAAATTGGGCTATTTAGCAACTGTCATACTGTGACAAACTACTTTTGTAAAACACGAAGTTTCTAAAGTCCCAGTTAGGCTAGAACACTTTTATATAAAATCATTTATAGCGATCAAACGATCCAGGTACCAGCATTGTAAAGTAAAGCTTCAATACTGTGGGGGATGCAGAAAATATGATTGGATTTTTCTGAAGGAATTAAAATAATTTTAAAACCTTTTTTCAGCTTTCTGTGGGAAAAGGGCCAACGGGTGAGGCAGTTGGTTAGTGGTGCACGTTAAAGGATGAAGTCCTTTGCATACTAAAGGTACAGAATTGTAAAAGAACTAAAGAACTGTCGTGTTTCTGTCTTACTAATTGATAAATGTCTGGTCCTTCTTTTCTTCTTTTTGTGGTGTAGCTCAGAGCTGAGGCTAGTTGCTAAATACTTTATACCCTAACCAAATGTAAAACACTCGTGTTTTATTCACTGGTTTTACTTCTGCAACATATTTTTGTAAGACACTGCCTTTTATTTTGCGTAGGGTTTTTGAGATAGTATTCCAAATTATATATTTCACTTTGCTTTTTTTTTCTCAGCTGAAATAATTGTAATTTCTCAATTAAACTGTTATCAGAAACTGCAACTTCATTAGAAAAAGTAAAGAAGCAGGGAAGTGCAAAATGTAACTGTTTGGTATGTAAAGCAGTATGGAATTATTTCTAGACTATCATGCAGTGGGGAGTGTGGGAAAGTTGTCAGTTGTTGTAAATGGTGGAAATGATTTGCTGTGTAACTATGTAAAATGTTAATTGGGACTACGGTCCTCTATTTTGTATATTGGAACAAAAACTTCTATTAAATAAAATATGTTCTCTAAAGGTAAGTACTGCACCCTTTGCAGAGCCCTCATGGCCAGTCTGCTGTCTTCTGTGCTTTTCAGTGTTTTCAGACCTTAAGTATCTAGAGTCTCTTGCGTTAGGCTGACAGCCCTGAGCTGTGGAAGGAATGTGTTTAAATACAGTGCCTTTTATATCTCAATTTGTTGTTACAAAAATAGTTCTGTGGCAGTCATGTTTTTGGTGGTGTACTTCTCTAGAATTGGTTTTTAAGTCGATTGTTGCTTTCTGAGGTTGAGAAGAGAGGGAGTGTTTTGAAGTACTGTTCTTCCTGATTTCCATTTCCTCTAAAAATCAGAACCTTATATAAAAGTGTGCATCCGAGTTACCTAAGGGATTGCCACTTTGTGGGAGGGGAAGCTGAAGGAATGAAAGATCAGAATATTTAGCTAGATCAGAGAGCTAGCGTAAGAGAGAAGCGACTGACCAAAGAACTGGAGCCCAACATCAGAAGTAAAAATGCACCTGATGACAATATCCAGTGTGACTTGGTTTCAGGCCATTCTCCACTTGGAGTATACTCTACCGTTTGTAATGAATAAACGTACTGTTTACAAACAGATCGTACCCTGCTGTGTTTGAAGTTGTGATGATTACATCCATGTCCTTTCACTGTATGGAATAGGGACTTAATCATTCGTACAAATACCTTAAAATTGAGTTGTGTTGTCAGAAGTTTGTCCTGTATCTGGTTGCGTATCTTTAGGTGAAATTCAGATGTTAGCACATAGGGAATTGATACCATTTCAGATCCGCTGTCATACCCTTAGTCATGTCATACCCTTAGTCATCTGCACGGACTGGCAGATAGAGCACAAGGCCTACAGAAGGTCTGCATCCTTTTGGAGCAGCAGCTTAATGCTGGCCAGGACATCCTGGCTTGCTCCCTGTGTCTCTGTCTCAGCGTTTCCACATGCACTATCTCATGTGCACTTCTTGGTGCATATACATATAAACTATAAAAGTTTATATTACTTTGTTAATTTTTTTTTTGTGGTGATGTTTGTAAACCTGAAGTATGTGAGGCCAGCAGTTACTTTCACTATTGAAATGAAAAGAACTTTATCCTGTGTTGTTTGGCCCAGTCTCTCGGTGTAGGTCCAAGATGACCAGTAAAGGCATGTTTTTGAAAGAAATTTTGATGTGTGAAATGTTCAGTTTTCATTTAACAAAAATTAATTAGCTTTATTTCAAGGTGAGTAGATACGTGTGCAGCTTTTTTTCTGGAAGTTTAAATAATCCAGATGCAGATAATCCAGATGCAGTTTGTTTGCTCTCCTAGAGTGGATTTACAGTCTAAATTTAGTTCAGTTTTTCCCCTCATGTTTGTCTGGGTTGATCTTAAGATTATACACCTTAAATCAGTCTTTGCTTTCCCTCTTGATAATACAGTGTGAACGTTTTATGGGCTCTAACTTGTGAGGCTTCAAAGCCCTCTGACTTCTCACAGAACGATGTGAGATGTATTATACATTAGTCTCTTTATGTGCAAGCCTCCAGATACTCAATTACTACTGAAATTAATATTCTCCATCATCTGTATTCAAGGGCTGTCCATTTTGCTGGAGCTTTGCTTCTGAATGATTGTTACAAGTGAGCTGTGCAGGTCAACTGCCGTGCAAACAAACAGTGGCTTCATCTTTTAAATACAGAGATCTCTGAAATCTGTTTCCAGTTTTAATAACAGACTCTGATGAGGCAGAAATAACTTTGGTCTGTATTCAAAACATTTGTGAAGTGGTCTGCCTCTTCCTTTTTCAAGTAAGCTAAACCTCACAATCTGCTGTAATGGTTGATGAGTTCCTTTTGGGGGAGCTTGTTTAAGTACATGTTGGATATATAAGGAAGTTTGCAGATAACACCAGCATTAAAAGGAACTGAATAATATTTTCCAGTTTCTTCTCAGAAGCTCGAATGAATGATATTCTTCCTTTCCCTCTGATGGCTTGTGATTGGCTCTGCATAAGAGATTTTAAGGACTCAGATAAGCACAGAGATGCTGTCTGTCAGCTCTTTGTATAGAACTCCTGCTGGCAACATCAGGGAGCTTTAATTACAGAAGGATCGTGTCTTTGACCTGCATTCCACAGGTTATGTGAGCCAGGAGAGAGGATGCCTAGCACAGTTCCTGCAAAGAATGTGGAGAGGAACTTTACAATTACTTATAAAAATACTAGATAAAAAAAACCTGAAAGGTAAAATACTGCATTTAATACGGATTTCTGGTGTTCTGGAGGGTTTAGGGTGTATTCAAAACACTCTGCCATACTCTAGGCTTTTGTTCCTTATTATGGAATCGTGCTTTTTTTCTGTATGTTTAATTTGTTCTTTAGGTCTGTTGATTAGTGAACTCTATTTCAAAGAGGAGTCCAATGCTAAACATTTCTTGCATTGAGAAGAGCTGGAGGTGTTTTGTCTATGCTTTTCTGGTGAAAGTTCTCTTCAAAAGCAAACATACTTGGAGTCGGGATTGAATAAATGCCACAATTTTGATGTGCCCATTTCATCGTATTTTTAAGGAGATTCTGGAAGCCATTCTGTGTTTCTCCCTAGCATTGTTCTGGAACCTGAAACATATTTGGAAAATGAAATGTTTGTATTATAGAAAATACCTTCAGATTGGTTTAGAGATTGCTCGAGTTCAGCATGGCAATATTACAGTATTATCAGAATGAGCAACAGAACCATTAGGAGCTAGATACCAAGGAGAGAGAATACGTTGGGATTACCAAACACAGTGCTAATAGGACCCAGATTTTACCCAGGTACATTTCCATGGAATCATAGAATGGTTTGGGTTGGAAGGGACGTTTAAGATCATCTAATTCCAACCCGCTGCGATAGGCAGGGACACCTCCCACTAGACCAGGTTGCTCAAAGCCCCATCCAGCCTGGCCTTGAACGCTACCAGGGAGAGGGCATTCACAACCTGTTCCCATGTCTCACCACCCTCACAGTAAAGCATTTCTTCCATCATATCTAGTCTAAATCTACCCTCTTCCAGTTTAAAGCCATTTCCCTTTGTCCTGTTGCTACCTGCCCTTATAAAATTCCTTCCCCAGCTTTCCTTTAGCCCCCCTACAGATACTGGAAGGCCGCTGTAAGGTCCCGTCGGAGAGAAAAAGGGAGCTGAAAGAAGCTCTAGTGAAAAAGAGAGCTGGAAGAAGCTCCAGCTACAGAGGGAGCTGAAAGAAGCTCTAGCAAAAAAAGAGAGCTGAAAGAAGCCCTATGGAGAGTCCAGCTGAAAGAAACCCTTACGGAGAAACTGGCTGGAAGAGGCCCTATCCTTCTGAAAGAAGCACAAGACTGAGAGAAGTCTTCCCGTCCCCAGCCAATTGCCCTTCGCTGGACAAAGTTCGCGATTGAAAATGCGAACGCTGACTGCGAAAAGGTGCTGCTTGTTCTAAAGAATCCCACTACGAAGGAATCTGCACAGCAAAAGGCACTGGAGTGGAAGCTATCGGAGCTCAGCAACTCGAAGCAAAGCTTGCAGACCCTGAGCCTATGGCTCATTCACCACCGCAAGACAAGGAGGATCAAACCTCCAAGCTTGGTGGTCGTCATTGCGTGGGAGCTGGAGCCGCAAAAGCTGCTGCTGAGACGTATGCTGGTGTTTGGACTCGCACTCATGCCAGCTGCTGGTGTTGTTGCAGTGTATTTTTCTGAACCTTTTAGCTGTTGTAGCAGTTGTTCAATGCTCCAGAAAATTCCAAGATAGGCCTAACAATGTTGAAAGTATGTTTGAAAGTTGTGCTATGTCTGAATTCTAAATTAGAAAACGGTATTTGCTATAAAATGACGTGTGTTCATGTGCAGTAGATGGGCAGTGTAGGAAGCTTTCATATTTGGTTGTATAATCCAACTTGACTGGCTGAATATCTTCTGGCGGTTAAGAATGTAATGTGTATATTTACAACTGTATGTCTTACCTGCACCTGCCTGGCTTTCATCATTCTGGTTCTGAATAAGTAATTTCAGTTATTTATAAAATAATAATAATAGATTTTCCCTATTAAGAACAAAAAAAAAAGGGGGAGAGTGCAGGTATGACCCCTCAGGAAAGAATAGCTAAAGCATGCTTTGTTCTTAATTTTCTGAATTGTTGGACAGTGATAGTGTGGGGCCAGGGCTCTGCTTGTGTCTTAAGAAGAACACGTCCGAGATGGATACCAGCACGATGGGTCTGGCCATCCATCTCATCATCTGCTGTAACATCATCACAGCACCTTCATCAGCAGTTTGGATTCTCACCAACAAGACGGGACAAGACGTGCTTCACTTGTCAGCTGCATCACCAAGGAATCATAAGAATTGGAATTGTTGGGATTGGTTAAAATGGACTATTGTTTGTCCTCTAAAGAACCCACTGTTTGTTCAGGGTGTTAATTTTAGTTTAGCTACTTTTAGGAATGTTTCTGGACCGCGCTTCTTTTTCTATTAATAGAGAAAGGGGAGATGTGGGATAAAGAAAGTCATTATCTTGCTAATGAGTAAAAAAGCTCAGCAGTAACTTGAGCCAGACGTAAACACACACAAGGCACCTGGCTCCTACATGTGACCAGTTGCTGTTGCGCAGGTATAAAAGGTTGTAAGCACCTACAATAAATGTTCTTTGTTCTGCACCAGCAAGGGAGTCCATGTCTCTCTCACCACACCAGCAAGGAAGCCCGCAGCTCTCTTGCCACACTCCATGTCCTTGTGCTGAGGGCTCCAGAACTGGATGCAGTACTCCAGGTGGGGTCTCATGAGAGCACAATAGAGGGGCAGAATCACCTCTCCCAGTCTGATGTTCAGGTTTCTCTTGATGCAACCCAGGACACAGTTGGTCTTCTGGGCTGCAAGCACACATTGCTGGCTCATGTTGAATATTTCATCAACCGACATCCCCAAATCCTTCTCCTCAGGGCTGCCCTCAAGCCATTTTCCACTCAACCTGTATCTGTGCTTGGGATTGCCCTGACCCAGGTGCAAGACCTTGCACTTGGCCCTGTTGAACTTCATGAGGTTGGCACAGGCCCACCTCTCAAGCCCGTCCGGATCCCTCTGGATGGCATCCCTTCCCTCTGGTATGTCAACTGCACCACTCAGCTTGGTGTCGTCTGCAAACTTGCTGAGCGTGCACTCAATCCCATTACAAAGATGTTAAATAACACTGGTCCCATGGTACTCGCAGAGCAGCCACCAAGAACCTTCAGTGAGTACCTGGAGGAAACATGCGTTCAACAAGAGTGTACTTGCTATATATATGCAAGGCTTTGAGACTGACCACTCTTTCCATTTCCTTTTTTAGAAAACAGGAAGGCTATATTGAAGACACAGCTGTGATAGTTACTCACTTTTTTGTTGCAACTTTCTGGTAAGTTTTTCTGAATTGCAAATTAGGAGGAGGGACGCCAGTAGAAGACCGTGAGCTATTTTCCACACGTACATATCAAAACACTGATTAGCCTTTTTTTCTTCTATTATATTACATGCAGAAAATTCGTAATTCACCAGAAAAGAAGCGAGACAAAAGCCACTCTGTTTCTAAGCTGTTGTTTATTCTTTCTGCATTGTGGGGTTGTGTGCAAGTGTATATTTGGAGAAAAAAGGTTAAAAAAGAGCTTTGGCATTTTTAAAAAAATATGCATAATAATTGTTGTGCTTCGGTGAGTAATAGTAATTGCTAAAGAACATAAAGCAGCGGAACATTGCTCTTGGCTAAATTTGGTCACTTTTAAAGCTAGCAAGAATATTGTAAGCTTTTTGATAAGTATCACAGACTCAAGAGTCTAGGGGGGTGAGAGGGAGAAGAAAGCTGACTGTGCAGGCTGATAGGAGGATGTTTGTAGTATGCAGACTATCAGTCTGCACTACAGGACTGCAGGTCTAAACACTGGCATCTTCTATTGCTTGTGCTATGATATATCCAAATACACCAGCAGCCACAGCTGTTCATTCGATGGGTAACTTTCCTAAAAGACATATCTATGAGAGTAGTTATTAATATTTGTCTTCAACTACACAAATGTCAGTTTCAATATAGGAAATGTGAAAACACGGCTGCCATGTGTCACCAAAAATGAGAAACTGTAGCTTTCTGGGGCTGCTTAATGTCACAGGATCATAGAATGATCTGGGCTGGAAGAGACCTGAAAGCACATTCAGTCCCAAGCCCCTGCCATGGGCTGGCTGCCACTCCCCAGCTCAGGCTGTGCAGGGCCCTATCCAATCTGGCCCTGAATGCTTTCAGGGATGGGACATATGCAGCTTCTCTGGGCAGCCTGTGCCATGGCCTCACCATGTTCAGAGTAAATAATTTCTTCCTTACATCTAATTTAATTCTACCCTCCTTTAGTTTAAAGCCTTTATTCTTTTCAACCCTGTGACCTCCTCTTGACCTGGTCTGACTGGTCTTGTCTTTGTGCTGGGAGCCCCAGAGCTGAAGGCAGTACTTCAGCTGAGGCCTCACCAGCACAGAGCAGAGGGCAGGATCACTCCCTCACCCTGCTGGCCACTGATCTGAATACCAGCCCCTGGGGAACACAACACAGCATCAGTCTCCACCTGGGCACTGAGCCTTTGACCACTACTTTTGAGTGCAACCATTCACCCAGTTCTTCTGCTGAGGACTCTTGCCTGTGGTCTAACATATCAATGACTGTTGAATTTGACACTGTGCCCGTACATGAAGTGCACATACAAATTCTATCTTAGAAAACAGTGCTTATAAAGTTAGCAGTGACATTGGGCACAGTGCTGCATAAACGGGCTCCTTTCTCTTCTGCTTGTGTGCAACAGATACAGCAGCATTTAGGACTTAGGTACATCCTTGCTGTTTTTTTTTTCGTTCAAGTCATTGTTGTAACATCCTCAATTTGATAGTTTCTCACTGAGGGGTATTTAGCATCTGCTCACAGAGATAATTTCATTACACCATGTTCTGACTCCTGTGCCCACTGCTGGCAGTGGATGAATTTGAGTCACCATCCCTGGATGTGTTTAAGAACCGTTTGGATGTGGTGCTCAGGGACATGATTTAGCAGAGGTTTGTTAGTTAGGATAGTATGGTTAGGTTGTGGTTGGACTCGATGATCTTTAAGGTCTTTTCCAACCCGAGTGATTCTGTGATTCTATGATTCTATACTTCTGGAGCAGCCTTCATATACTTTCAGTGTCTTTGAAAGAGGTCAGAGGTCATTCTAACGTTAGTGCCTAATAAAGTTTGGAAGCATAACTCTTTACATAGACTTGACAATTCTGCCTTGATTTATTAATAGAATTTTTCAGCAGCTTCCTGTAAGATAAAAGATTAATCTCATGGATTGCAATGAAAATGCACAGCTACATATGACTGAAAAGGATTTTTTGTGTAATTAAATCTCCGTTTTCTTAAAATCATCAGGGCTAACAGTACCAGGAAAAGCTTTAGAAATGTTCTATGTGCCATAATTGCACAGTACATTCAAACCTATGTGAGCGCAGATTTGTGTTTATGGATGATTAATGCTATTCATACAGAAATACCAACATCAACAGCAAGAGCTTTCACATACTAAGTGTGGGAGACAAGTTCGGTCTTCTTTAAATAGTCTCTCTGAAAACATTTTTTGTTCCTTTATAAATGCAAATCAACGATTTTTCAAACTAAAACTGAGTTGAAGAATAAAGCCAAACATGGTTATGATTAATTCATTCACAGTTCACTAGAAGTTTTCTTATTGCAAACAGAAATGTAAAGCTTCAGAACTGATTTAACAGTGCTTCGAGAACAGCGCTGCTCCTGTTTACTGTTGCCCTTAGGTTTTTGGCTTCGATAAGCACATGTGGTGTTTGAGGAGAAAAGCTCCCCTTCTGCAACATGTAATCAACTAAATTAAAAATGATAATTTTACAGAAATATACACATAATTGGGAAACCGGATATGTCTTTGATAAAATATTGAAATAAAGACGATGTAATGAAGTTTGATTCTGAGCCGTAGAATGGCTGATAGGAGGGTTTGCTGTTTGGTTTGGTTGTGCACAGTGTTTTGGTTGCCAGATGTAAATATTGGCCTTTCCCAAATGCCTCTCTTGCGCTTTTTTCAAAGAGGCCCAAGATCAAAACCAAAATGTAGTATTTCTCCTGTTGCCCAGAGAGGTTGTGGATGCCCCGTCCCTGGAGGCATTCAAGGCCAGGCTGGATGTGGCTCTGGGCAGCCTGGTCTAGTGGTTGTCGACCCTGCACATCGCCGGGGGGGGTTGAAACTATGTGATCTTTGAGGTCCTTCTCAACCCAGGCCATTCTATGATTCTGTGATTCTCTTGCTGTATTAGAACTGGTAAACAAGGAGGCATATTGACCACTGTGGGCAGTGTGTGCACTCCGTCTGACACAAAGTTTAGTGCTGCCCCACAGTATTCAGGAACAAGACCAACTGAAACGCTATGGTTGTGGAGCAGATTTACCAAGTTCCTAATTGAAGGCTCACCCTGGGACCAACCTTCGGCTGCTTTCATGCCATGCAGAGCCAACAGGGGTGGTGGGAACTGGGGCTCAGGAGGTGCCTGTGGGCGTGAGGACATCGCACTCTGCTGCGGGATGTGAACGCTGCAGCTGATCCCATCTCCCCAGGGCACACTGTGCGGTGCAGGCCAGGTGGTCGGATGTCATCTGCAGTTTCTCTGATTGCAAAATTTGTGTTAGGGATTTTTGTATAATTGTTCTAGAGTACTACTGTGAGAAAAAAAAAAGCAGCTTGGTTCATGTCATGTACGTGGTTTTAGAAGCAGAGCTACCCAGGAAGCTTGGAGAGAAGAGGGGGTCTCATTCTGTTGAAACATTTTCTTCTCTTTCAGTGTCAAAAAAAATGGAATCCTGCTGTCTGCTTGGGCAAACAGCGGAATTGCAGGAGGGAGCTTTGAAGAAGCTCCGGCTTGTTGGGCGTGCAGTGGGCCACCTACCAAGCACCCGCCACAGTATTTTGCAGCAAGGTGCTGGCTCAGACCCAATACACTGCTTATGATCTTCCAAGCTTCCATGGAATTTGCCTACACTTCTCAAATCCGATCTTACTCTGGTTAGAGCCTACAGTAACAGAGATAACCGACCTGCCAGTGGCCAGGGTAAACGCCAAGGTGGGGACAGCACTTCTGCAGAGGGACAACTCTTCTCTGCTGTGTGCTTTTCTCTTCGGAGCTACAGCTGGGCAGGACATTGACAGCAGAGAGAACTCAGTCAGAAATCAATCATTTGTGAAAACTGAAACGCTTTGTGGGAATGTCATTCACCGATTTCTGGTGCAACAGCTGCAGAGCTCAGAGCACAATCTGCTACTTGCCTGCCAGCTCATTTGATGGGTTATGAGGAGTGCAGATTTTAGGGCTCTGGCATAGCTCTGTTAGGGACGCTTCAGCATCAGGAGATCCCACCTGGTGGAGCCCTTAGTCTGCCAGGCTGTCAGGTAGTCACGAGGCTTTCAGCCTGTGTAAATACCCGGAGGCCGCTGCTCACATGCTACAGTAGCTTCAGTCTGAATATTTGAATGTTACTGCATATGCATTGGAAGCTGGATGAAGAGAGGCTTCCTCCCATTCCCTCGGCATGCTTGACTTTGCAAACTTGACAATATTCACTGAAGTAGCTTTCTGGACCTTAATAAAAGCCAACAGGGAGGAGCAGAGGTGTTCATCATTTGTTGCTCTCTAGGACTGGAAATGCTGGATCTGTGTGAAAGTGCCAGGCATTAGAGCTAACAGAGCAAGAGATAGGGTGATCTTGAAAATGCCTGAGGTGGAGACCCTGCAGGGCAACCTGTGCCTGTGCCACTGCCTGAATGTCCTCGCTGTGGAGTTTTCTCTTTATGAGTCTGAACTTTTCTCTCCTTAGTTCATGACAATTACCTCTTCTTCTCCCACCATACTCCAAAGAGAATAGCCTGCTTCCATTTTCTATTTTAAAGCCAAAGAATGACTATTACTTAAAGTAACCTCTTGTGTACCACTGACCTATAATTTGCATCCAGCTGGCCCTGTGGGGCACATGGATCCTCCCTTAAGGTGTATCTTGCTAGTGTTTCTAACTAGGCTACCTACCTGAATTCAGAACCCTCCTCTTACTGCCTTTCCAGGCTCCACACTTTTCCTATTATCTCACATAGATCAGTCTCAGTCAGCCATTTCCTCGTCTCCCATCTGTCTCACTTCTCCCACCCCACTCACAGCTTCACCTTACTCTCCCCACAGGCCCCAGTTTCTCAGGGGTGCAAGCCCCAGGTTCCATCTGACCCACTCCCCACCTCCTAACTCATACCTGCTTCTCAGGGCAGATCCTCCCTCGTGGTCCCACTCTGTTCCCTTCCCTTTACAACCAACTTGACGGTTCCCATCCTCCTCTTGCTCTCCCTCTCTTCTCCTCTGGTGCTGGTCTGAGAATTGTTCCCTCTGCATGCAAATAGGGAGATGCTTGGGCAGAATGTCAGCTTCATTTCCCTAACAAAGACACCATACCTTCTCCTTCCTCTCCATTTATGCATAATACGAGCTCTCTGTTTAAAAATTAGTCATTCATAAGCCAAGTGCATCAGTAAGACCACTTTGTTATCTTCCTAAGCAAAATTACCCTGGAAACTCACCTTCAAAATGATGCCTGTGTAGAGCCAAGAATTCAGAGGCATCAGATGTATGGAGTCTGCTGCGAATAATACCACAGTTTTCTCAGTTTCTACTTCTAAATTTGCACCTCTCACATTCGTTTATACATCCTGGTGGGTTATTGTCTTATCCTCAAATAGTGGGGGGAACCAGGTAACTGCCATCTGTTTATACAGCATATGCCCAGGGGGCTGGGGCCCTGCACACTGGAACAACCACAGCAACCCTTACATATGGAGGATGTCAGACATCCATACAGGAGGCGCCCCATGTCTCTTGAGATCATAAATGTTGTTGCATTCCCCATTGTGATGGAAACTGCATATTTTTATTTTGTGATGATACCAATTTTATACTACTTCTGATTCCTTTATTTCCACCTCCTTTAATGGTGGTGGTGGTGGTTTTCATCTGCTATGGGATTCCCAGCCCTCGGCTCAATGCAGTGCATTGCTATTTCAGCATGTGCAGGACCATTGGTGTGAGCAGGTACAGCCCAAACACTGCTCCAGTTGGACACGGTGCTTTTCAGTGGAGGAAGGGCTTTGTAAACATTGCACTAGTTCCTTGCAAAATGAAATGAATCTGTGATAACGAGTAATGAGAGGAGCACGCTGCTAATTGGGTACTAAAAATCTGAGCACAGTTGTCAGCACCTCTCTCTGCAGCGATAATTCAAAACATGGTACTATTCCCCTGACAAATCCACCCTGAAGGATAAATAAAGTGACATTTGGTTATAATCACCTAAAGTTATGGCAAAACCCATTCATTTGAAGCCATTATACATCTAAGAACAGTCTCTGGCAAAGTCAAGAGGACTCATTCCAATCACACTGAAACACAAAAATGCATTGGTCTCTCCCTTATAGGCAGTTACTGAAAATTGCACTCGTTATTTCCCCACAGCCCATGGCATTGCTTCCCCTCCTGGCCAGCCTCCAGCCTGTGCGGCTTGCACGCCACAGCTTGTTGGGGAAATCAATTCCAGAGCCATAATTTATTGCGCCAGCTGGTGCCTGTGCAGCGTTACTGCAGGGCCGTACTAATTGCCCGACTTTAATTCTAGCAGGGATGAGCACACCACACTTTGGATTGAAGACACTGGATGTTCATCCTCACTGTAACAGCTTATGTTGTTGTTGTGGCAGTCGAAATGGATGTCAGTATCTTGTAGGAGAGTCTGATATTTGGGTTTTATTTCCTTTCTATTCCAGCTGAGAAAAAATAAACAAGTGTTGGAAAGGTCCCCTGAGCCAGAAGATCTCAACATGTCAAGTTTTAGATTTTAAACTGTAAAGGTTTGGGGTTGGCAGGGACCTCTGCACCCACTAGGCCAAGCCCTGCTCCAGCAGGGACATCCGGAGCAAGGTGCCCAGGCCCATGGCTCCTGCACATCACTGCCTTTCCAGGCTCTCCAACTAGTTCAGGTTTTTATTACAGCACTTCCTCCAGTCGAGAGGGACCTGTGCTTTTGCAGGCTGAATCTCATGTTCTTTCCATCCTAGAGTGTATTTTCCATTAAAAAGAAATTCTTCCTCCAATAGCTCTATCAAAACACACATCACTGCTCATTTTTGCTGATTACTTACAGCCTTTCATTATGATTATGCTGTGTCTTTTCTGAGAAGTTTCCATTAGACTGGCCACAGGTGGGGCAGGGCTTGTTAACCGCAGGATGTTTTGGTTCCTGGGTGGATACGAAAATATTGATGCTGGTACCAGCACAGAGGCCAGAGCTCTGGCCAACCTGCCCTGCAGTGCTCTGCTGGTGTTCAACTCCTATAAACATCCTGAACCAGCTATGTGAGCAAATATCTCAGTGGATGGGAGCTGGCATTACCTCCAAGCCCTGTGCAGAGGACAGTGTCACTCAAATCACAGGCAGCATCTGCATCGAAGTGCAGCACCCTGGCCACATCTTCAGGTGCTCCTCTCACCTACTGCATCACACCTCTTGCTCCCAAGCTAAAAGAAAGTGTTCATGTCTCAAAACATCATAGCTGTAATCAAAGGAAAAAGAACGAAGGAGGCTGTCATTTATTTCTAGAGTCGATGATAAATCCATGGAAGGATTTTGTAGCTGCAGCCACAGATACCTTTCTATTTAATATGAATTACTCACACACTTTTCTATAGTTGGCCTTTTCTATGACTTGGCCTTCCAGTCCCAAACCCTCATTGACCACATTTGAGGTTCTCTCTGACATGGCGTGCATGAGCAGGGTTATGTCAGCCCCACAGCATGTCTGAGGAACACACAGGAGGGAAAGACAGAAGGACAGCATCAGTTCTGCACAGCAGAGATGGAGCTGGGGGTCCTCTTTGCTCTCCAGGCACAGAAGACTGTGTGCTGTTGCAAGCAGAAGTGACTTTTCCCCTCCCTAACTGACTAAAGTGACTCATTCTTCTGGCAAACACTTCTAGAGCAGGAGCAGGGAAGCACCAGGGCAAAGAGGAGAAGCTGGCACATCCTAGGTCCTCACAGTCAGCTAACATTTTAGTTAACTGAGCAATGTCTTACAAATTATCAGGACATAAAGATAGATGATTGTGTTATTCAAGGTAGAAATACAACAACAACGGCAAAAAAAGGCGTATGGGCTGATCTGAGCAAACAGCTCTCAGCACAGCTGCTGGCTGTGTTCTCCCCTGGCAGAGCCTCTCTGAGCAGCAGCCTGTACTGGAAATGCTGAGAGCTGCTCCCCGCAGCCTTCTCTGCTTGCTGCGTTGCTGGGCAGGCAGGACCTGCAGCCCCGTGTCTGAACCTTTTCCTGCCCTGCTCATTTTGCTCTGCTGGGAACAGAGAGAAAAGCGGGGACAGATGCTGGGAATCTGAGTTGCAAGTGCCTCTGGCACTCAAGGGAGCTTTCTGTGTATTATTTCCACTTCACATGAGATGTCCTTGTATCAGGTATATGATGTGAGAGGTTTAATTAAAGAACAAGTGGTCTGGTGCTGCAGTAGTGAGTGCCTACAGGGGCCATCTGGATGGGCACATATCAGGCACGTTGCTATGTCCCCAGGGTCCTCGCTGCTGCCTGGTGCCCCCACCTCAGCAGCCAAACTCCCATCCAAAGGGTGAGCATCTCCCCTGGGGGGAGTGCAGCGGTGGTTTTCCCTTCCTGAGCATCAGTAAGAATTTCCCCAAAGAAATCGGCTGCTCAGATCCAGCCCAGCTTCGCTAAAGCAGTGTGTTTATTTTAAGGCACAGACACGTAAAAGATTCAGGAAGACTTACAGGAGGGGTTTCAAAAGTTTTTTTTGAAATGAGAGTCTGTAGGAGGGAAGATAAGGTGATGATATTATAATGCAGTGCCTGCAGTAGGCTGTTTGGTTGAGTAGGTCAGGTTCAGCACAAACGTAACTTCATTCCTCCCTCTTCAGATGCAGCCAAAGAGTGCAAGATCTGCTTTTCATAGAATCACTGAAGCTGGAAAAGAACTCTTGTTCATCTAGTCCGTCAGCCCAACACTACCATGCCCACTAAACCACGTCCCCCAGTGCCACACCTATCATCGTTTTAAAGGTCTGACCTACCTGCACCTTCTGCTGGCCCCAGCAAGGCCATGAGCTGAGGGGCATGAAATCAGAGCCCTGGTGCATACCACAGCAGGCCTTCTCTTCACAGCTGTGCAGGAGACCAACACCAGTTGTTCTATCAGATCCAAATGAAGCAAAGGGTTCATCCAATTCAGCAGTGAGTTCATGGCTATCTTGCACTCTTCTTCAAGAAGTTTCAAGTTTTGAAGTGGTCCAAAAAACATTTATGCCCTGACCCCTTGGGAGCTAGGGACACCGGCAAAGCAGAGCAGTTGCCAGCTCTGTCCCAGCATGAAGCCTCTGGCTAAGAACAGCCCCTAATCCTTCCACTTGGAATGCTTGTTTCCATCTGCCTCCTTTTCCTCCCATTGGCTCACATGGGATCCTGACCTGCCTGCTAGGGTGTCAATAGTGAGGCTCTAAGTACTATAGCAGTAGTGCTTATTATTATGAATCTAATTTTTGATTAAATGATCAAGCCAGCATCAACACCAGGGCCTTCTTTGGCGATATCAGTATTTCCTTCTGCAATCTGTAACGTTTGAGATGCCATGTGCTCAGCTTCCAAGTCAAAAACACAAGCAGGAGTTACATTCCTCACCTGAACCCACTGCATGCAGTATGCTGATACAGGTACATACAGGGTTGCATAGTGACTCCAGCCCCCAGTGCAGGCAGGGGAAGACCATGAGGCAGTGACAGCTCCTCACTGCCTGTGGGCACCCACCTAGGCCTGTCTGCAGGAGAGCTGCGAGGCTGTCGGGAGCACGCCTCGTGCCTGCAGTCCTGGTGAGAATCTGCATCTTGTTGCTTTCCTCCTCAACAAATTACATGTAGGTGGAACCAATTATATGTAATGGGCTTCAGCTTCCTAAATGCAAAGCATTGGAGGCTAAAATATGCCCCTTATTGACGTCAACAGTATTTAAAGAGTATAGCTGAAGGCAGCATCCCTTTGATATCTGTCTATTAGTATGTTTTGCTGATGTCATGGCTTTTTTTCTTCCATTCATTTGCTTAGAATTTTTTTAAACTGTATTTTATCTAATAATTGTCACCAGCAGAAAGGGAATTAGCAAGGCGTGGGGGAGCACAGTGGCTCTGTCAAGAATATGATGCTGCAGAAAATATTACTTCGAGCTTTCTGGGTTCAGAAATAAGCCCCGAGTTGCATTCTTTGGAGGCGTGAAGCACATTGCTCATACCTGGCAGACTTTAAACTGTGTCTGTGTCTTCCTGCTTTCAGAGACCTAGGTGATGGTTTTGCTTTCATAAGCACATCTACTCAAAAGGAAATGGTTTCTCAGCAGCTTCAGAAATGCCTGAGCTGTGCAGGAAAATTCACCCCTGCTGCAGGCAGCAGATGGGTGCAGGGAGCCTCACTCTCCTCCCGCAGCACCTCCTCCTTCCCTCCCTTGGGAAGGGAAAACCCCACCTGGTGTCTGATGGGGTTCCAGAGCCCTCCTTGTGCCCACGCTGCCGCCTCCTGCTAGCCCTCAGATGCTGCCCACAGGGGCATGGGCAGGGCAGGAACACAACTCCCCGCCAGAGGCACACTGGAATGGCAGAGGCACGGCTTGTGCGATGCATGTGAGATGCAGACTGCCAGCAGCTCTGCTGCACTAAACAAGTAAACAGGAGCATCTGTGATTTCACAAGCGTGAACACTTCTCCTTCGTATGGAAAATGCTATTAATTCCAGTAAGGACAGATAGTTATATATGAGATGCTGGGCAAATTGAGCACACTCAGTAACCAGCCAGCAACCTCTTTAGCACCGAACAAGATTTACTTGTGCAGAGACAGACAGAGAAATACTAGGGGGAATCCAGGGCTAAGCAACACCTGCTCACAGTCATGGCCAATTCTGCCCTTGAAAATACCTCCTTCCAGAGCAGTCTCAGCACAGAACTCAATGATCTGTTTATGGTATGGTCTGATGACAAAGAAAACCCAGTAACGAATGACACAAGCAACTTGAAGTCCTTCCTCAGCTAAAACCTTTGTTTCTTTGGGTGAAATGACAGGTAACCTTTGAATTCCCCAGATCTCTTGTCTAACTTGTCTCAGATGTTCCAAATATTATTGGTTTTGCCGCTTTTATTGTTTTTAACTGGTATAAGATTAAAGATGTGTATTCTCATGTAGACTGGCTGATATTTCACAGGTATTTGTACAAATTGGGAGAAGAACCCCTTGAGAGCAGCCCTGTGGAGAAGGTAGTTGAGGGTCCTGGTAGACGAGAAGCTGGACATGAGCCAGCAGTATGTACTTGGAGCCCAGAAGGCCAACTGTGTTCTGGGCTGCATTAAAAAAGGGGTGGCCAGCAGGGAGAGGGAGGTGATTGTCCCCCTCTACTCAGCTCTTGTGAGGCCCCATCTGGAGTACTGTGTCCAGGCCTGGGGCCCCCAGTACAGGAAGGACATGGAGCTCTTGGAGCAGGTCCAGAGGAGGGCCACGAAGATGATCAGAGGGCTGGAGCACCTCTCCTATGAAGAAAGGTTGAAGGAACTGGGCTTGTTTAGCTTAGAGAAGAGAAGGCTGTGGGGAGACCTCATTGTGGCCTTCCAATAATTGAAAGGAGCATATAAACAGGAGGGGGAACAACTGTTTACAAGGGTGGATAGTGATAGGACAAGGGGGAATGGTTTTAAACTGAGACAGGGGAGGTTTAGGTTAGATATTAGGAGGAAGTTTTTCACCCAGAGGGTGGTGACGCACTGGAACAGGTTGCCCAAGGAGGTTGCATTCCTGGAGGCATTCAAGGCCAGGCTGGATGTGGCTCTGGGCAGCCTGGTCTAGTGGTTGGCGACCCTGCCCAAGGCAGGGGGGTTGAAACGAGATGATCATTGTGGTCCTTTTCAACCCAGGCCATTCTATGATTCTGTGATTCTATGATATTTCACAGGTACTTCTAACTTATAGAAAAAAAAATCTCTCTCTCTGAGGCAAACAAACAAAGCTCAAGGGGAGAGGGTTTATGCTTCCTCTTCCCATTGTTGCCAGTCCAAAGGAATGTTAAAGTTTTTGCTGCAGAATGAAAAAACTTCAGCAAGAGAAACTGAGAGAAACATGTTTTCCAGGCTTTTCATGAGAAAACACTTTTCATGGGCAACTGGCTCTAAGTGACTCTGCTTGAATGAGGGTTGGACCAGATGTCCTCCAGAGGTCCCTCCCAACCTCAGCTGCCTTTGTGATTCTGTGAGAAAGAAGAATCCCTGATGTAGGTGCAATACGCTGACACTGGAGGCGTAGGCCACTTGCCTAGGAGGACACAAGTCTCAAACCCCAGCAGAAAACAACTGACCAACCACCCCTGACACACATACGCACATATACAAAAACAAAATAGAGCGTTGCTATGTAAGACACATGTCCTGGAACTAACTTTTTTCCAACACTGAAACAGACAATGCAGTTCAAATTGTAATTTCCTGAACAATCAGAATTGTTACAGGTATCTTGATACCTGTACTAAAAGGCCAAAAGTCAGAGTCTTCTGTGATATCTCAGGACCTCAAGATAGAGATTATGTGATAGCACACGTGCCCGTAGGAGTAGGACATACTGCAACTTTTGCAGACAAGCACCATGTGCTTTGTTCCATCTTCAGATGAGTAAAGATTTCCAAATCTCTGGCAGTGAACATACATACATGTTAACAGAAGTGTGGGACTCCTACTGATGTCTTCACTGCACAGGGAAAAATTCAGAAGAATGAAGAGATTTGCCTGTCTCAGGAAGACCATGCTTTCATCAGCTGCTGATAACCTTCAGCATCACATAGAATGGCCTGGGTTGAAAAGGACCATAATTATCATCCAGTTTCAACCCCCCTGCTATGTGCAGGGTAACATGTATCATCACATGTACCAAAAGAGTATTCATAGCAGCACTTACTGCTGTGGACTTGGTATAAGTGTTAGTTCTACCTATGCTGACTCTTCAGAAAACCTGCACGACCACCAAATATGGTGTAATTAATTATTGGAGCCCTTAATGATGTTACCTGAAATAGATTTTTCTATATGGGTGGCAACAATGTCAGTCCATTCCTTGTACCATTTCCTTGAAACCTCTAACAAGTACTTCTGCCCTCCTGATAAGGCTGCTGCTTGAGGAGCTTGGAAATGAGGAGAGAACTTGAGCACGCAGGCAATTAGTTGAAAGTACATCTTATCCCTTCAAAAGCTGGTCCTATTACACAGTGCTCAGACCACTACACTCAACCCTTGCGGGAAATACTCTAAGAGATCATGTGAGAAAATTTATTATGCAAAAACAACATGTACTGAAGCCACTCAGGTAGAAGAACGTTCAGGTTACTAAGAAGCTAACAAACATCAACTTGAACCCAGTATCCCCACGCTCCTCCTCAGCATCCCACACTTCACCATCCCCAGTGTTTCTGCCACTTCATCCACTGGCACCATTTCCCCCAGTTCACTGGCACGGCCAGTCCTTGTCGTCTGAATCCAGGCACTTCCACCAGCCCCCTCTGCAGTTCCCAGGGCTGTTCTCTGATCCCTGCCTGCAGCCCTGCTGGGGCAATTTACTCCTAGAGAATTCCAGGCAGCAGCCTGAGTCATCTGGAAGAGTCGTGGTGTGGCTGGGGAGAACCTGCTGGCCCAGTGCTCAAGCCCAGCCTCTTGGGATGGTGACTCTGGTTGTAAGGGAGGAGTTAGCAGTGGATATGGGGATGTAAAGCTGTGCATTGGGGTGTTTCTGACCATACCAGGCTCAGGGAGGAAGGGGATAGGGGCTACTAGCTTCTGAGACCTCCATGCTGAACAAGTGTGAGCCGAGCTTTAGAAGCTGGCCCAAGCTGTGCAGCATTCAAAAGCAGTTGAGTACTCTTTACACACAAGTCATGTCAGCCAGCAGCATCAGCAGTGGAAAAGTTTCTCCAGAAGCAGGTTCTCTGAAGCTGGTAATGCCGAAAACTGTGGTAGTTTCCCCTATTTCATGCCTGGGAATGGAGCAGAACAATTTTAGCTCAGTTTGTTCCAAGAAGTACACCTGAATCTAATGCTGACCATGAAATAAGTTGGTGTGCAGTTAAGGCTGATAAACTGAGACACAAATAAAAGCTTAATGACAAAAGGTGTCTTTACAGTGAGGAAAGGCCCAGCCTTGCCTGCAAGGACTGTCCCAGCCTCCTCAAACAAGTAGGAGGACAAAACAGACAACACTGATGGAGATCCAGCAGTGACTCTTTGCCTTTTTTCCTTTGGGAAGCCTGCCAGCCATGAGCAAGGCAGCAGAAAGATCTGCGGAGCAGGGATCCTGCAGCAGGGACTGTGGCATAAGAATCTCATTACTCAGAAGGACAGTCATTCAGGGGTGACTCAGCTGGAAAAAAATGTGCTTTCTGATGACTTAATGAAAGGCTGTTTAGTTGTTGTGTTGCTTTTTTTCTGGAAATTTAAATAATTGCTGTTACTGACTCAGTGCTAGTGGATGTCAAGGCCAAAGTGAGCGTTATGGCACTACCTTATCCAGCAGATTTGTAGCTATAACTTCTGAGCATATTCCAAGCGCTGCCACCTGTAGCTTAGGCTCTCATTTACACTATCACCAGGATTTTGGTGGCTTTACTATTTTGCAATGTAAAGACCACTTGAACTGTATTTTTCCATGCTGGTGGTCTGCCTCGAATTTGTTGTTTGTAGGACTGTGGTGTTTCAGCTGTTTCCAGGAACCAAATTAGAAGAAAATGCTTTGCAGATGATTGTTGTGTATATTGCAGGATGTAATAGCAGAGGTCTTGGGCTCATAACAACACCACAAATCATCAACGTTTCTGAAATTTATGAGCTTCTGATTTCTCTTTCCTCATGTTCCCCAGAGAATTCTTAGAAATCAGAGTATCTGGGGATGTTTTATGCCTACACTGATCCTGCTGTGCCTCACCACATCCCTGGTGCAGTGACCATCCTGTGCACAGGGCACCTCGAGCAAACAATGACCCATGCCTGCTCCACAGGTCAACGTCTGAGCAGGACTTCCTCTGCAGCACCTTATTTCAGCTGCTGGGTGCCACGGAGCAGAGGATGAAAGCCTCTCAATCCTCTGCTTTTGACATTTCTTCTGTTGGTACAGAGAAGCAAGGAGGGAAAGGAAATATCTTCATTAGCATGCCTGACTGCACTAAGTTCATCCAAGGATAAAAGGTGTGGGGGGAGGAAGGCTCTAGGAGGCAGACAGACTGGAGACAGCAGGGGCAGAAGGGGTCAAGCTTGCTTGGAGGGGATAAGCAGAAGAAGAACAGCCTGTAACCAGCACAGCACACTCCTTTCTTGAAACCTCGAACAGGACTCAGTACTGGCAAGTCTTTACATTCCTCTGCAACCAGCAACATCTCTGCCATCAGCTGGTGGAGACAGCATCAGGTTAGTGGTCAGGCAGCATGAGCACTGGCATGGGGACGTCTTCTGTGGGCTCTGCAGCAGCTTCTTGACCACACATCCATCCAGCTGTCAGCAGCGTATCTCTGCTGAAAGCTCACGGGAGGCCCCTGGGGTTCAGTAAAGTGCAATTGCTGCTGACATGTGCTTGGAGAAGGAAGGAGAGGAGAGGATGGGGAGAGGGTGTTGTACAGACTGCTTTCATACAACGCCTGTGAAATAACGGAGAAGAAACTGCAGAGCACAATAATAGCATCTGGGAAATACCAGCACCCACACGACCTCCGTTCCATTCCTAAGAGAATAGGAAAAATTCTTTTTCATTTTATTCCTTATTCAAGTTAACCAGTACATCTGAGTGAGTCCAGAAGTGGAGGCCTACAGTAAGTCCCCTGCTGTTGCAGCTGGCCATTTCTTAATCCTTTCCATAAGTTGTTCTGGCTGCATCATAGAACAACTCAAGTTTTGCTCTTCCTACACGTACAGGCAGACTCTGCCCCAGACTGCCACTTTTCAGAGCACTCTTCAAATTCTGATTGCCAGCCTAAACTTAGACCTAAGTTCAAGCTCACTTACTCTTGGGTTTTCCATCCACCATGTACTAAACAGAGGGCAACCTCTATGCTAATAGATGATTCCCCAGAGAAGCAACAGCTTGACAGCCAGAGTTAATTGATTTTTTCCTTGTATTCCTACTGCTTGTATTTGCAACACTGAATATTTTCCACACATATTGCTGTATGTTAGTTATTGCAGCAGACTGCACTTAAACAACAGCAGCATTTTGCCAGTATTTAAAATCCAAACTGAGAATTCAGTTATCTGTCTACTTATTTTGTTCTTGTTTTGCTCAATCCTAAACCCAATTTATCTCAAAGAGAACAAGAAATACTTGTGGGAGCTGCAAAATTCAAACTTAACCTGCATATCAGCAGAGCTTTCAGGAAGATGAATTAGAGAGTAAATTTGTTTTATTGACCGTTTAAAATGTAACTAAATAAAGCTGTAGGAATGCACTCTAATAATAATCCAGCACTGGCAGAAAGACAGATTGTAACATCTACAGGCCTTTTCTTCAACAAGTTTTTATGATTCTCCAGAAAAGAATTCCAGTTGCTGAAAATGAAAATGGGTCTCTCAAGTGCTTGCTGATACATTTATTGTGCTGGTGCAGTCTCAAAAGGAGTATGGAGACCTCTGCTCAGGTAACAGACAATATTTCAGACCTCAAAGACTCGTCTCCTATCACTTCAGGATAAATCTGTGCTTGTTTTTGCCAAAGAAACAATGCAGAGCCAAAAAAAAAAAAAAAAAAAAAAAAAAAAAAATAATTTTGGGGAGACAGATCTGCCAGCTGCAGCCACTTGTCTCCCCATAAGCCCTAGGAAGCCCCACCTCAAATTCCATCTCTTGTCCTCCCTACAGCTTTCTTGTGCCCATTTGGTTTTGGCCACCCACCTTTGCTTTTAGGAAACATTTTCTGCCTTCCCAGTTTGTTGACATTTTTCTCCTTCCCCTTCTTTTTCTTCCTCTGTCTGCTGGCATCCACCTTTACCTCCATCAAATCGGTCGGTGTGCACGTGTGCGCATGTGTGCAGAAATAACATTGCGTAGTTGTGTCCGAGTCCTTTCATAGACTTATAGATCAGAGAATGGGTTGGGTTGAAAGGGACATACAAGCTCATCCAATTCCAACCCCCTGCCATGGGCAGGGATGCCTTCCACTGCATCAGGCTGCCCAAAGCTCACCCTGGCCTTGATTGAACACCTCCAGGGACAGGGCATCCAAAGCCTCTTCGGGCAGCCTGTGCCAGTGCCTCACCAACTTCCCATTTCTTCCTTTCATGGCAGCTCTACTGTTATCGGTGTCCTTGGCAGGGGAAGGCCATAGCCACTAGTGCCACTCCTCTTGTCATCCCAAAAACAGATCCCTGCTGCCACAGGGAGGCCAACAGAGATGTCAGAGAGACAGGAGGTGTCTAGCAAACAGCTTGAAGTCACAGGTGAAATTCTTGCTTTTTCTGATGGGGCTGGAAGAGAAGGGCTGGGTGACTGTGACTCTGAGGGATAACTCACAGAATCACAGAATCATAGGGGCTGGAAAGGAACCCCATCAGGTCCAACTCCCTGCTAAAGCAGGTTCCTACAGCAGGTTATACCAGAAAACATCCAGGTGGGTTTTGAATGTTTCCAGAGAAGGAGACTCCACCAGCTCTCTGGGCAGCTCTGTCACCCTCACAGCAAAGCATTTCTTCCTTGTATGAACTCACTGTGTTCCTGTTTGTGGCCACTGCCCCACATTCTGTCACTGGGCACTGCTGAAAAGAGTCTGGCCCCATCCAACTGGCACCCAACTCTTCAGATATCTGTAAGCATTGATGAGATCCTTTCTCAGTCTTCTCCAGGCTGAACAGCCCCAAGTCTCTCAGCCTGTACTTGTAAGGGAGATGCTTCAGGCCCCAGTCATCTCTGTGGCTCTCCGCTGGGCTCTCCCCAGTCGTTTCCTGTCTTTCTTGAACTGGGCAGCCAGAACTGGGCATGGCAGTCCCGATGTGGCCTCACCAGGGCAGAGCAGAAACTCCCAGCAGGGCACCAGTGCCCTGCACTGGGATCGCCTTAGCAAGAGAGTGTAAGAACAGCCGTGGCCCTGCTTTAACTGCTGGATAAAGCCTAGGAAGGCGATTTAATTGTGTGCACGCTGACTGCGAGCAACCCTCATTGCTCTGCCAAGGGAAAGCCGAGCAGCCGAGCTGAGGAGCAGCAGACTCCGAGCCCGCGGGCGCTGCCTCCGCCCGGCCGCGGCCCAACGGCGCCCCCTGCCGGCATCCCGCACCCCGCAGGTGGCGCTGCTGCGGCCCAGCCCGGCCTCGAACGAGGAGCTGCCGCCGGGCCGCGCTCCCGCCGCGCTTCGCAAGCCCCGAGGGCGCGGGCCTTGGCCCGGGGGAACGTGCTTGGCGCCGGTGGCAGCCCGCGGGCCTCCAGGTGCCGACCAGGCTGGGTGGTTCGCCTTTGTGCGCGCCGTCCCCCCGACTCAGTGGTCGCACCCCGGTCCAAAGGGCGCTCCATGGGAGCACGTGGCTGGCGGGCATCTTCAGGCCGCCACAGCTGGTGACCCGCAGCGACAAATCCGAGCAAGCGGGTGCCACCCCGACCTACCCCGTCCTTGTCGGGGCGGGGCTGTGCCCGCTGTATCTTCTGCTGCCTCAGTACTTTCTGCAGATCAATATGGGACTTGAAGCCCTGGAAACATACTGACTGGAGGGCATGTTGCATTTAATCACTGGTGTGATTAATATGTCCAGAGAAGGGCAACGAAGCTGTGAGGGGTCTGGAACACAAGTCTGATGGGGAGCGGCAGAGGGAGCTGGGATTGCTCAGTGTGGAGAAGAGGAGGCTCAAGGGTGACCTTATCGCTCTGTACAACTGCCTGAAGGGAGGGTGTGAAGAGGTGGGGTAGGGCTCTTTTCCCAGGTGACAGCAGTAGGATGGGAGGGAATGGCCTTAAACTGTTTCATGGGAGGTTCAAGTTGGATAGTAGAAAAAATTTCTTCTCAGGAAGAGCAGTGAGGCAGTGGCACAGGCTGCCCAGGGAGGTGGTGCAGCCACCTCCATGGAGGTGACTGTACAAGAACATGTGGGTGTGGCACTGAAGGACATGGTCAGTGGGCATGGTGGGGGTGGGTTGGGGTTGGACTGGATGATCTTAGAGGTCTTTTCCCACCTTAATGGTTCTGTGATTCTAATCCTCACATCCTGTATTGATGGAGACTGTGGCATGTGCACTTGTATAACGTGGTCTTGTCTTAGCCCACTGCCATTCCCCAGCTCTGTACATCAGTTTGGAGAGAAACTTGACTTGGCTTTGGGGTCACACTAACACCACTGTTTGGCAAGACAAGGAGAGCTTCTCTAGGAGAGCTAGACATTAAAAAAAAATGGTTCCCATTTACCATTCAAGAAGTTACCAACTTCTCCCACACGTTAAACATGAAAAGATTGCATTGAAAATCAGCATCTTTGCTTATAAAATGTGTATAATGTTTTCTTCCATACAGCTGGAGGTGCTGAGGAGGGTCAGCAATGACATAGCAATAATACAGACAAAAGGCTTTTCTGCTGTAGATCCCTTGAAGCCAGTGGAGTTACCCTAACAAAAAGTCTCACCCAGGATACTTCCTGTACAAGCCCAAGGAGCACTTCTAGGAGCATGGTGAGATTGTTGTCTCCTCTGCTTCAAGTATTGCTGACTATACCCAGCATATCTGCACAGAGAGGGAAACTAAGCTCATGACTGCCAGAGCTGTTGCAGATCTCCTGCTATGTTGTTTGCATCAGGGATGATCATACCCTGTTACAATCCACACCATTCCATTTTTCTTTGAAACACCAGTGTGCCCAGATGGCCAAGGCCAGTGGCATCCTGGCTTGTATCAGGGATGGTGTGGTGAGCAGGACTAGGGAAGTCATCCTGCCCCTGTACTCGGCATTGGTGAGGCCCTACCTCAAGTACTGTGTTCAGTTTTGGGCACCTCAGAACAGAAAGGACATGGAGATGCTGGAGCAGGTCCAAAGAAGGGCAAAAAGGCTTGTGAAGGGCTTGGAGAATATGCCCTATGAGGAGCGACTGAAGGAACTGGGGCTGTTTAGTATGGGGAAGAGGAGGCTGAGGGGAGACCTTATTGCTCTCTTCCAGTATCTGAAAGGTGCTTACAGTGAGAGCAGGGTTGGTCTCTTCTCACTGGTGACAGGGGACAGAAAAAGGGGAAATGGCCTCAAGTTATGGCAGGGTAAGTTTAGGTTGGATATCAGGATAAACTTTACAGAAAGGGTTGTTAGGCACTGGAATAGGCTCCCCGGGGAAATGGTTGAATCACCATCCCTGGATGTGTTTAAGAACCGTTTGGATGTGGTGCTCAGGGACATGATGTAGCAGAGGGTTGTTAGAGTTAGGGTAGTATGGTTAGGTTGTGGTTGGACTTGATGATCTTTAAGGTCTTTTCCAACCTAAGTGATTCCGTGATTCTATGATTCTATTTTATAAAACTCCCATTGTATGTCTCATGAGAAGTCAGGCTGATCAGATGGAGGGGCAAACTTGGGACACAGGGAGGGACAGAACCGGGGTTCACAAGTTCTGGATTCTGATCTTGTCCTACAGGACCCACGAGTCACCTTCATTATTTCCACCGGCAAAATAGTAAGAACAAGGAAGTCCTTTTTTCCTACAGCTTCATGATACCTCCAGGTAAAAGCATTGGCTGCTGCACGGTCTGAAGTCCTACCAGTGGGACTTAACCATTTAGTGGAGAATGGTATTTGTGTGTTCTCCCTTTAGCTGCAGCTGTGTAAGCTGTGTGTGGGCAGTGTGTGCCACTTCCTTGGGCTCAGTGCAGCACCCTGCCACTCTGCTTCCTCGAGGCAAGTCCTCTTCCTCTGTGTGCAGCACGTATAAATGTGCCATTTGAAAAGTTATGAGCTTTTTATTGTCACTTGTGGGGTGAGATATTGAACCATCGAAGTGCTTATTCATTTCTGTTTATCTGATTGTCGTAATGTTTCTAAACTGCCAGTTGAAGGTAAGAGATAAACTCCAGCCAGCTTCAGACTGAAAGGCGCCTTTGACGTAGCTAGGTTTTTTCATTAGAGGATGATATATTATTTATTGACCCACACGGGGTCACCTGAAAATACTTCACGCAGGGAATCAAAAGGGAAAAGTAAATACTGAACCAAAAGCCTACGGGTCTAGTAGGACAGTTTTTTCTCTGCTTGTGTGGAAATGGTGGACCTGGCCTCGTGGCTGATGGCTCTGGTTCTCACAGGAAAATAAACTCTTTCTTTCAAAAAGGAACAAAAGTAGCACTGAACAAAGCAAACACCCAGATTGTTTATATCTTGTAGAATTCCCTGTTCCTGTTGACATGATCTCTTTTTTTTTTTCACACCAGCTCGGCGATGTTAAGCAGAAATTTAGAGACTCAAAGGAGTGAGCTGCAGGGATCTCCTTGGGGAGGGAGGGAAGACCAGGCTTCATTGCTGCAGGATTGAACAAGAGGGAGCCTTGCTGTCCCGCAGATTTCCCAAGGCTGCTATCTGAAAACTAATACAAATGCATCCCCATGAAATAGCACTCACATTGTGAAAAGAAAAAGAAGCTGTTCTGAGGCCTAGGGGAAATGTGTGTGCACAGGGTGTTCAGAGATAACAATTTTCTAAACAAATCTTTGATGTTAGCCTTTCAGCAGACAATTTCAATGGAAGACAGGAGAGCTATCCATCTGCTAAAGGGAGTATTTACCTCTTCCATTCTGCATCTCTGTTCAGTGTTGCTATGGTCACATGTTGTTATAATTGTCTTTTATTAAAGACAATCTCTTTTTTAAAGACTTTTCTACCAAATGCATCCTGCCAACTTTCTGGTTTGTGATGTCTGTTTACCTATTTGGGCTCTCTGATGATGGCATTTTTCAGGCCCCAAGGTATTTGGTTTCCAAGCACTGATAGAATTAACAGAGAAGTTCCCAGCATTGTCACGATTTCCCAAAGTCAAAGGCGAGTTGAAAGTAGTGGGATATGTTGGGTTTCTTTTGGTCTAGCCTGTTTTTCAGAGGCCTCAAATTGGCCTACTATGGTGCTTGTACAGATTCTACAATTTCCCTTGAGTAATTAGTACCCAAGGGAAAAAGTCCTGATTTAAAAAGCAAATTGCTTTTTATACCAGGCTGGTTGTGAGCAGTAAAGCTAGGAGCTGCTGAGATAAGTGGCATCTCCCTGTCCCTTGCACCTGGCCATCCTTCCAGAACCAAGACATTGTCAAATAAAGGGAATGTACACCCAAATCCCCTGACAGCCTGTAGGTGATCCACAGGCCTGGGAAGTGTTCCTGTGTCCCACAGTACTCATAGAAGCCTGATAATTTTGTCCTATTGTTGGTAGAGACAGAGAATATACTCACTATACTTTGTGTAAGGACCTGCTACTTGCCTGAAGACTCTTGCCATATGACCCTCAGATGTCTTCCTCAAGAGTGCCAAACTGTACATTATTTTGCATGAAATTAATCGTTCTTATTTCAGACCATTTCTGCAGTCAGTCCAGATCATATGACATCCTAATCCCCTCTTCCCAAGCACTCCTTCTGGTTTGCTGACATGGGCCAGTGTCACGGTTTTGTGATTTTGGTTTTTCAGTATTCCACATCATAACATCATGTAGTGCATTGGGAGTTAAAGTGTTAACACTCTAATCCGGCTACCTGCCCCTACAAGTCATGGAGGGACGGGCTGGGGGTGGGGCTGCTTCTTTGGGTTCCCAAGGAAGAGGCAAGTGCTCCGTAAACTCTCTCTCTCCAGAACAGTATTATACAGGGCACGGTAAGCACAAGCCAAGCCCCAAATAAGTTGTACCTCCTTAGATTTGCGCAAGCCGCACCGTCCCTGCTCCAATACAGTTTGGATCAACCCATGGCAAATAGTCGGGCTGTGTTTCCACCCCTGGGGCAAACGGTTCCAAGTATACTGAATGCCCCTCCAGGTGAAAGCAAATTGTGGCCTACATTCCATGGCCAAAGGAATGGAAAAGAAGGCGTTAGCAATGTCAACAGTGGCATACCATTTGGCTGCTTTTGACTCCAGTTCATATTGGAGTTCTAACAT
>JACDJE010000679.1:64772-202181 GCA_016647715.1 Pavo muticus
TAACTCTCTCTCTCCACTTTGTTTGATTTATCCGTCTCAATTAGATTGTATTATATTATATTATAGTTAGTAAAATAAGTTTACCTCCCTAGAGGTCTGTTTGGTTTTTTTCTTTCCTTTTCCCTTCCCCTTCCTCTTTTGGGGGGGGGGGGTTGGGAAGGGGGCCCTTGGGCCCACTGTCCCTGTCACGGGCATAGACTGGTCCAGGTAACCCCGTGACAGCCAGTTTTGTACGGATGCCCTTTACCCACGACCACATTGGTGATACCTACTCAGAGCAGACCCACGTTAGGCATTACTTAGTGCATACAAGTTGGAAAGCCACTTGTTGCAACTACCAATTGTCCTTGCTTTGTTTGAGTGTGCAGAATAGTTGAGCTCACAGTGTCCCTCTGTGTTGAATGGTCTGAGTTCAGCCTGACCTGGCAGCGAGACAGAGCTTTCAAAGAAAATCATGTCTCTGTAAGTGCCATTAAAATAGCTAGCCAGATAGAGACAATGACATTTTTAGGTTACCTTGTGGAGCAAATAGATGTAGGTGAGCTCTCAGCCTGCTGGACTACAGAGCTCCTGCACAAGGAGAGCTCTTACAGACCCTCCAGCTGGAAGAAGAGCTTGAGTCAGGCATTGCCTTACTCAGTACTGAAGCCATGGGATCACAGAATTATTGAGGTTGGAAAAGACCGCTAAGATCATCTAGTCCAACCATCAGCCCACAACCACCATGCCCACTAACCATGTCCCTCAGTGCCACGAGTCAGTCACAAGCAGGTAAGCATGGCTCCTGGAGCAGCTCCAAAACAGCCTTGCCACCACTGTGTCTCCTTTGCATGGGAGAACCCCAGCCTGGACAGGCTCCAAAGCAGCATTTTGGTCAAAAGGGACAGAAAGCAATGAGCCTCGCTCTGCAATGAGTTAAGGATGCTGATCGTGCAGGGGCTGCTGGGTGGCTGCTATTGCAGTAGAAACAGCTGCACCCTAAATGGAGCAAAACCCGTGTATGTTTTTGCCTGCTCCTGAGGTGTCACATAGCTGTGCGCTCTCACAGCTGCTGCCCTCACCCAAACCTCCATTTTACAGCTACATTTGGTTTTTTTTGAGCTTCTGTGCTGTGATTTTGCTGGCAGCTGCAGTGAGAGCAGTGATGGGGGCAGCTCGGGCAGGATGGTGATTACATCTTATCATTCGTATTAAATAGTGGGACTGAGAAGCCAGCGCTGGAGGCCAAACTCAAGTGGATTTAATGATTACAAGTGCTGTGATCATAGGTTGCTGCAAGGGTAAAATATAATGGACGTTTTGCTGATGTTGCAGAATATTTGCTTTCAGGGGAAACAGGAAAGAAGGAAAACAGTGCTCAGCTCCAAGCTGCTGTGTTTTTGTGCAGAAACAGAATAGTTTTATCTTGCCCAACATCCGTAGCCATCTGCTCCTAAAAATCTGCCGGCCTAGTGGACGCTGCTGTGCCACGATGGCCGTTATGCATGAGTGTTGTGAAGCATGTGGATGAGAAAAAGAGATGATGGGGAGGCAAAGGGGAAATAATATATCAAGGAGCTTGTACTGCTAGGGCTGAGGAGGCAGGAGGAGAAGATGAAGGGGCTGTGTTCCCCTTCCTATTCCAGTGACAGGTAGTTCCTTCTTCATCTTCTTTTGATAATTGTAATTTATAACTCTTTAGTTTATCCTCCTGACCTTTGAGAGGAATGGGGCCTGAGGAACTCTCTCGACCTGTTTTTTCCATGCACAGAAGCCTCTCTGTACCTTTGATCACCTTTGTCAGCTTTCCCTGTATCTTTCTAGCCATAAAGCAATATCCTCTGTCTCCTGTCTGTTGATGCTGTGTAAATGCTAAGTGAGGCCAGTGTGTACCATTCATTAAGCCCAAAGGGAATCTTTCAGAGGTGTGTGAACCCTGCAGCACAAAGGTGCAAGCAAAGTGTGTCCCCATGCATGACAGTGAGGGTTCAGATCAGACGGTGGAGATCAGAGTGGGAGGAAAGAAGCAGCATCTGGAGGACTGGACATCAAGCTGCTTCTGAGGGCTAAACCACTCCAAATGCGTGCAAGGAAATACAAAGAGCCTGTGCTGGCTTTTACAGGTAAATGCAGTGTTTAAGAACCTACCTTAAATTCCCAGTCCATGGGTAGACGTACAATTCCCAGTTTAGAAGATGGGCTGTGGGGTCTGTGAAGCAGATGGGAATGGATCCATTTCCACATCCATATCCACTCTTCCATACTGCTGCTTCTTTTTCCTGCCATCTCCATGCCTCCCCAGCTCTTGGCCTGCAGGAAGAAATCAAGAACCAAGAGCCCTTTACACAACAGAGTTACCATGACACTGCCTGCTGGTACACAAGGTCAATGTCAGGTCTACATGCAGGGCCTGGGTTATGCAAGGAAAAATCTCCAGGTGTATCAAGTCTGGTGTCACTGTTCATATGATGTGGCAGCCTCATTTAGAACATGTTGCCATATAACTACAGAAAAATGACACTTTTACACCCAAATCATAGCTCTGTTTTTCCTTCCAGAGCTAGAAAAATATCTGCTGCTCAGGGAGTCTTTGTGGACCAACCAACAGTGGCACCACAAACAAAGCCACAACACCTTCCTTGAATGCTTTCCCCAGTTTTGCCTGCCCTGCTCTGTGGTCAGTGCACACCTCAAGGGTGGAGGAGGTACAAGTCCAGTCCCTGCCTCAATGAACATCAGCCCACATCTCTGTCTTCCCAGTAGGCCCAGTATGGGCTGCCTGGCAGCTGGCATCTCTGCATCGGAAAGAAGAGTGCAATGAAGCACTTCTAGGTTCAGCATTTATGACTCCTTCTGTATTTCTTACTGAGCAGCTTCTGAGTAAAATACCAAAGAGGAAACTGGACCATCTGACTCCTTCCTTCTCTATTTAATGTCCAGCCTAATTCTTCCCTTTTTCAATCTGGCCAGGCCCAAGGTCTTTGGCTGAAACCTCTGCGCAGCAGAGCAAAGTCAGACTAAAGGGAAGAACGTGTGACAGTGCAGTTTAAATACTAGTGGAAGTGGGAATGAAATGGGAAACGGGAGCCCATCAGTGACGTAAGCATGTCTCCAAGGGCTTCAGTAAATTAGTTATCGGAAAAGGGCAAAGACTTTGAGCCTTTTAAATTAAATTGGTGCTTGAGCGTTTTGGAGAGGAAAAAGTCTTTCTTGGGAACAATTCTTCTCACCCACTGTAGGTGGCTTTGCTACAAGTGGAGCTGGATGGGACTGTTCTGTCTGTTCTCTGCAGGAGAAGCCTCAAGTATCAAATGTTACTCCTCATCTGGTTGAGTGAGCCCTTCCCAGTGCCCCAGCAGCCTGGCTGGTCCTTACAAAGACCTCTGACAATGTGGCATCTGAAGGAGGCAGGGGGAAAGGTCACCATCTTAGAGGCATGGTAGGAATTAGAGTCACAGAATCATAGAGCATCCCCAGTTGGAAGAGGCCCACAAGGATCATTGAGTCCAACTCCTGGCTCCATACAGGACCACCCAAAATCCAAACCCTACGTCTGAGAGCATTGTCCAAATGCTCCTTAGGCTTCAGCAAATATAGAATCATAGGATAAGGATAGGAACGCTGTTTCTGGTCCTAGGTGGTCAGCATTGCCTCTTTCTTGCACCTGGATATGCTGTTATTTCCTTTCTAGTTGCTTCTCTTACCATGACATAAAGATCAACTAAACTGAAAACTGTATTCTTTTGTCTTTACACACTGAATATTGAGGCGTAATGGCAAAAGTGTGGGTGCTGTTGCCTTGAAAATGTGTTGCTAAGAAGCAAATGAAGAGGCTGAAAATGCAAAATACAGGCAGCCAGAGAAAACACAAGCACAGCTTACGGAAGGAAAGAAGAAGATATACTCATAGTTCCCTAAAATCAGATACTACAGTGTTTAAAGCCTTGCTTTCAGGAAGATCCCAAGGCCATTTTTCTTTGAGGACCTAACACAGAGGTGCGGTCATCAATAAATACTTTCATTCCAAAGCAAAAATGAGCAAGTAACTGAAAAACAATTCAGTAGTGACTTCAGCTCCTTCTCAGAGATCTTCCTGGAAGGCTAGGGGAGGGTGTGGGGTGTGTGAACATGAAATGTTGTCTATCTGCAACAACATTATTATTTTTTCCTATTACATTTATTATTGGGCAATACTTAAGTGATTGATGAGGTGTCTGAAACATCCATTTGATCCTCAGCAAAGAAAAGAATGGAGTCCAGAATATTTTAACCTTTCATATAAAATACCCTTTAAGTACTCCAAGCTGCATGAAATGACTTCTAGAAAGTGTTTGGACAGTGCTCTCAGACATAAGGTTTGAATGTTGGGTGGTGCTGTGTGGAGCCAGGGGTTGGACTCAGTGATCCTTGTGGGTCCCATCCAACTCAGGATATTCCATGGTATGAACATTTAAAGTGTTCTACATATTTAGTGTGCCATGCAAGCACCAGCAAGTTAATCTAAATAATACCATAAAGCAAATTAAATTATTTATCTATATTGGGATAAACTAGTAAGCAGAGTTAAAATACTAATGATCAGTTCTCTCTTAGACTGTTCGTTTAAAACGGGAAATTGTTTCCATATTCAATTTATTTTGCCATAATAAAGAAATTTCCTGGTATTTCTGCTAAGGATAAGTGCAGAACAAATGGAATGGATGCATCCCATTAATTTGGATGGCTTGTTTTTTCCCTTCAGTGCTTCACCATCGTTGGCCCATTGTTTCCAAAGAGCTGCTTTTTCAAACTGGCATAAGCGTTTGGAGAGCTGGAGTCACAATTCCAGTGATTGCTTCTTCAGCTGTTGTCTTCCTCTTTTATATGCATACAAAAGAAGGTTTAACAATATACACAAAAATAGTCTGATGCTGAGATTGGGTTCAGCTGCATTTCTGTTCCCTCCACTTGCTTTCCTGAGCTAAACAAAGCGGTCTTTCATGGGTTTGAATTCCCCCAGCTCAGCAATCACTGTCTTTTTCTCCATAGCAGCCTTCCAGTCTCAGGTGAGCACATGAACAAAGTTGAAAGCCAGGGTAGGAGGTGTTAACGGGAGGCCACAACTTCTGCCGCCTTTCAAACCTGCACCTGGGCTTTGGCAGAGGCTTAGCTGAATAAAGGATTGGAGGATGTAGCCATATAAACGAATGTAAACACTATATAACATCTAATCTTCATTGTAGAGGAGGAAGCAAAGCAGCTTTATGAGTGGGAAGGTCAAGGAATGTTATCCACTTCAACTCGGGAGTTCTGTGGTGTGTATTTACATTTTATCCATTTGCTTTACTATTGACACTGGCTTGGGGTAGAGGAAACTCATGCAAAGATCAGATTGCCAATCAAGATCCTGACAAAGGAAGGAAACGTTGATTGCAGTGGGCTTGACTTGGCATTCCTCATGCTTCTCAACGCCCCACTGCCTGCTTTAGGTGCCTTGGGAGCACAGAGCAGAGCCATGCTTGAGCAATTTCAACTGAAAGAACAAGCAGAAATTGCAGATATCACAGAATCATAGAACTGCAAAGGTTGGAAGGGACCTCAAGAGATCAGCAGATACAACCCTCTAGCTAAAGCAGGTTCCCTATAATAGATAGCACAATAGGCTTTCAGATGAGTCTTGAAGATCTCCATAGAATGAGACTCCATAACCTCTCTGGGCAACCTGTTCTAGTGTTCTGTCACCCTTACCATAAAGTTCTTCTACATGTTTGTATGGAACTTGCTATGTTCAAGTTTTAGGCCATTGCTCCTTGTCCTATCACTACACACCACTGAGAAGAGCCTGGCCTCCTCCATTTCTCTCCCACTTGCCTTCAGATATTTATAAACATCAATCAGATCCCCCCCTCAGTCTTTTCTTCCCCAGGCTAAACAGGCCCAGGTCTCTCAGCCTTTCCTTATAAGGGAGATGCTCCAGGCTCTCTATCTTATTTGTGGCCCTCTTCTGGACTCCTTCTAGGAGATCCCTGTCTTTTTTAACTGGGGAGCCCAGAACTGGACACAGCACTCCAGATGTGGCCTCACCAGGGCAGAGTAGAAGGGGAGGATCACCTCCCTTGACCTGCTGGCCTCATTCTTTGAAATGCTCCCCAGGATACCATTGACCTTCTTGGCCACAGGGGCACACTGCTGGCTCATGGCCAACCTGCTGTCCACCAGAACATTCAGGTTCTTCTCTGCAGAGCTCATCTCCAGCAGGTCGTGCCCCAACCTGTACTGATGCATGTGGTTATTCCTCCTCAAGTGTAAGACTCTACACTTGCTCTTGGTGTCTCTAATCACTGCAAAGAGAACTGGGCTTGAGCCACAGATGTTCTTCATGTGTCTACAGCTTATCCCTAGATCCCAAAGGGAAGCTGAGAAGGGTCAGGAGGGAATTCTGTCTCCACCATACTTTGTTCCCCAGAGCTTCGCCTTTTGGAAGATTTTTTAATATAGTGGAAGAGTGACAATAGGTATGTTTAATGATTCAGATCTCTTTATGAATGTTATTCTTTCTTATAGTCTGTCTAACAACAGAACACATTTACATGCCTCTATAAACCTATTATATGAGTGTGTATATACACAGACACATCCACAGTTATATGTAAAAAATAACTGGTTTGTGCAATGCAGCTGTATTCTTTTAAAAACATATTTTTCTAAAAGATAGGAAGATGTACTTTGTAAAACATGAGACAGTTTTCTAGACTTATTTTACAGTGTTCAAAATGCAGTGAGTAGAAGTTATGCACAAGGCAAACATTTGTATGGGATCCACCATCAACTGGGAAGTTATTTCCCTTTGTAAATAAGGAATTTCACAGGTAACCACTTGTTTTTTGGATATGCACTGATGTGTAACACAGCACTCAAAGTTAATGTTGTATCAGTTCAAGTCAGATTTGCAGATACTACTTTCAGTCAGGGGTTATGAATTTAGGAAAGCTCCAGACTTACGTCTGTGAATTGGAGGCTGGGATCTGGTCTAGAATATTGGTCCACTCTGCAAGCGAGGGAAACAGCAACCCTGCCTGACCTTCCATCCTTGCTTCTCAACTTTGGCTTAAGTGCAACACTGGGGCATTCTCTGCTATCTCAGAAAAAACTAGGGGCACTCGGCCATGGTGTCTGTTGGTGTCTGTTGAGGATAGCCCACCATGAAGGAGGCTTTTCCCCTAGAATGGGGCTCTCTGGGATAATTTTTCCCATTGGTGTATTCATATGTGCATACAGAGCCAGTCAAAGCCTCAGGGACTTTTGCCACCATCCTGTTAATCATTACTGAGGCAAAGCTGTATTCTTTGAGATCTCTGACCTGTTTTGCAGCCCTGAAGGTTTTATTGAAGCCAGAACAGCCTTGGCCAGTGTTTGGATTGCGTGCTGACAGCCAGCCAGCTGGCCGCAGTTCAGAGCTCAGCGATACGCGGCACTGCGGGATGGCCCATGGGCACCGCTTGGCCTCTCGGGGAAGTGGAGCCACTCCTGCTTCTGCCAGCCCAGCAGCAGTGGGCCCAGGGGACAAGGGGTGAGCAGGAAGGAGCCGGCTCAGGTGATCACGAGGTCAAATGTTTTCCATCAGCCGTCAGTGGGCTGGTGTAAAACTGTGGAGTGAGCTGAACACGGCACTAGATAGCATGCCCTGAACACACACTAGCTGCAGCTTGTGGCCACCGTTAGTTCTTCTGCCCCAGCTTTGAAATTGCCAGGGGGTGGTAGCTGATTCCGAAAACAAATACCATTGTGACTGTTGTAAGCACATCTCAGGTTTCATTCTTGCAAGATTCATACTTATGGACAAGATGACTCTGGAAGGTCTTCATTTACGTCTATTTACTCTCTTTCTTTGCTCAGGACTCTGGAATCTCTTCTTGAAGCCACTGGTGATTTGGTGAAATTCTGAACTCTGAATTTAAGTACTCTCCTAAATTGTAAATAATTTTGAACAAGCAGAGTCAGAACTATTATGACAATCATTTTAACATAGACATCTGCCTCAAATCCCATGAAAATGACAGTGAAAAATCCCCAAAGAAGGGGATGCGGGGTGAAGAGGCTGTGACCAGTGTGTGACGATGCTGATCCCAAGAGGACGTGTGTGAAGAAAAAATTTCCATCTTCTCATTACTGAAAAACTCATGGAAGTCACTTTCTGCCTCAGTTCTAATAAAGCTCACCACTCCTGCTACAGAGAAGACACCTCCATGAGATCTAAAGGAGTGAGCAGAATTAGCTCTTTCTGAAATGGGAGCCCATGGAGCCTGACTGCCCTCTGAACCTCTACTGTGACTAGTGACTGGCCGTTCAGGCCAGACGTTTATTCTTTTACATTTATGAAGAAGGTGTTAGGAAAGGAAGGAGATTTATTTACCACCATTACCCAGTTTCAGTGGTTTTGTTGTATCTCCATCTTTGCAGATTTTATGGTCCACCAGCTTGTGCACTGCCTACACAAGGCATAAGGGCTCTGATAGGCATGAGCATAAAGCAGCAGACAGCAATCCCAGAATGAAACCAAACCCAGACCTGTTGGTTAGACCAGGCAGACTCACTTCTGCTTGAGTTAATCAAAGCACTGCAGAGCTTCCGTGGAACATCAGGTGTTGCATAGTGTGTGGTTGCAGCTGCCCAGAGCCCATTAAAGGGATTGGTTTCCATGGGGCTGGGGATGTGGGAAGCATGTGCTGATCAGGATGCTATCTGCTATAATCCTGCTCTTTTCAAAACACAGAAAGGTATGACGTTTTCATGAGACCAGTAAAAATTTTCGGTGTTCTCTGCTGGTTCAAATCCCAACGTTTTACCAAAATGACAACTCTGTGTTGTGTGAAATCACTAGGAACTAACTGGTACAAAGAATGCTATGTGCTACTGACAAAAGCCTTTTCATCACTTACAGCCAGCAGTCTGGGTACGTATTCTGAAAACCTTTGCAGTTTTGGGAGCTGAATCATTTGGGTTGCATTTATCCATAATCTTTGGTGTTACTCAGAAGTTGGCGGTAAGCAAATTTTACTCATTAGAGATAATGAATGTAATTCATTTGCACTTCCACTTCATTTTACCAACTACATCACAGGCAGTCATCTTCAGGTTTAAAATACACATTTTCAGTGAAGGCTTCTTTTACTGCAGTCAATAATATATGAATACACCATGTGCCCAGGAAAGAGCAATTTGGGCAAATTGAGAGCTGTTTCATGAATGCAAGAACAAAGCTCACTGCCAGCATCTCTCTGCTCTGTGGGCTCTCTGGTGCCTAAGAAAAGGCAGCATGTGTCAGTACCCACACAGGATATAAAGCCTTCTGTGAATCCAGCTTTAGATCTTGAAGATGGAGCTGCTTCACCCTGTACAATAGCAGAGTATGGCTGATGTGTCCTCGTCAAGCTGGTCCTTTGAGAGCTGTAGACCCTTTGTAAATGTCTCCAAATTCTGCTTTTAAATGAGCAAACCCTGGCAGCTCTGTGAATACCAACTCATCTGGGCTGCTGCCTGGTGGGACAACACACCGCTCTGATTGCAGATACCTTAAACATCCACTATCACTTAGATTTGGCACAGAGACCCTCTTGGCATGTAGCAAAGCAGAAAATGATCCACACTGCACTAAACTTCCGAAAGTATGGGGAAAGTCAATGGTGCCACTGAGAGTTGTATGGGAAGAGGGGATAGCCCAGGTGCAGCGCATTGCTCATCTCTGCCCCTGAGGAGGGAGTACTGTAGATGTACACTGCAGTGCACAATGTGCAGAGATGCTCTGCCTTTCTAACACATGTGCCCAGCTTAGTTACTGTGGCCTGCACTGTGTCTGAGGCTGAGGTTGGGAAGGAACCCAGACTGCTCTCCAGGGCTGCCAGGCATTACTTCTACTTTCTTCGGTCACTGGCACACTTAAATAAGGCCCTTTGAGCAACCAGCCTCAATGCAGCCTGTAGTGTAGTTTGCCTCATGTAGAGAGACAGAGGCAAGAAAGCCAATGGGTTTAAGTTTAAGGGGAGAAAGTGGAAGAAATGGTATCAGTGACAAGGTAATGCTGAGGTAATGCTTGATGTGAAGAGAAGCAGACAAATTAGACACTTAGATGTGGAAGTCTGGACGTGAGAGACCGAGGAAAGCAAAGAGCAATTTTGGTAGCTGATTTATTTCAATAGAGAAAAGAGAGAAGAGCTGAAAAGAGAGAAAAAAAAAGAGGAATAGATAGCAGTCTCCCATCCTTTAATTTATAGGACTCATATAACTGCTTAGTCACACAGCACTCTGACTTTTCAGAACTGCCTGGTCATAGTGCAGGAAATGCTTCTGCCATCATTGCACGGGAGCCCACCTGTTCCTATTGCAGACCTCCCTTGGATGTACCTGCCATCCCCGCAACACGGCACAGCACCACCCATTGCTGCTGCATTCAGAAGACATGCTGTAGCTGTTGTCTAGAATCTGTATCAATTTTAAAATTATTGTCTCTAGACATCTTGCTCGTTGTGCATGTATCACCGTCACGGTACGTGGGATTTTTCATGCAGGTGATTTAACATGATGTTTTGATCCCACATTGCAGTGGAAGTGGAAAGCTCTACTTGCGTGGACTGGCTGTAGTCATGTGTTCAGAGAGGGACGTTCCCATCTCTTCGTCAGCTTAGTTATCTCAGACCCTTCTTTCAAACCCAAGAGCAAAAAAATCATTAAGGTTGGAAGGGACCTCTAAGATCATCTATTCCAATCACCAACCCATCCCCACCATGCCCACTGCCACATCCCTCAGTGCCATATCTCCATGGTTCTTGAACACCTCCAGGGACAGTGACTGCACCACCTCCCTGGGCAGCCTTTTCCAATGCACTGTCACTCTTCAGAAAAATATTTTTTTCCTAATATCTAACCTGAATTTGGTGCAACTGGAGGACATTTCCCCTCATCCTATCGCTGTTACCTGGGAAAAATGCAGCTTAATGATCTATGGTCACTTTCGGACCGCTGAGCATCACTTGGGAGGCCACCTATGCAGGGCAGTGGGCATACAGTTTGCACAAAAGGCCATATTTGACCTATTTTCTGCAAACAGCCTTAGAACAGAGTAAGTGCATTGCCTGCATCCCTCTGGGAGGTGTTAGATAATGTGTGAACATTTAAAAGACTTTTTTGATAGAACATATGTGCTACAGAGTGACAGTGTTTGATCAATCAACTGGGTACATCAGGCTGTGGCAAGGGGAGATTCTTCTGTCCTGAGGTTGCTTGCAATGAAGCAGGGAGAACAGGGTCACCTAAATGCTTTATGGCACAGGTGTCACAATCAGTCAGTACTGCAATTTGGAAAATACAGACTGCTCTGTGGTACCCCTGCAATTTTCATTCAGAATCTCACAGGCAAATAAATATTTTGGCTGAGAAACATGTTGTATTTTTGATATATTTCTACGCAGTCACTGTTGTTTTATCACCTAATTAAGGTATATAGTAGTGGGTTATTACCAAATCTGAAATTTATTACAGTTACTTTGTGGTTATACACTTGGATTGAATTAGTACTTTATTACTATAAGCAGCTGATAACACATATTTAATTAAGGTATCTTTGCATCTATCTCTGTTGTTTGGAATTGCCCTGACATAAATTTCTTTTTTTTTCTTATTATTACATACTTAAGTGGCCTGAAAATAGACTGAATTAACAGATAGAAATCATTCTACCTCCAAACTCTGTAGTTTACTTGTTAAATAATACAGTAATACAGAGCATGGCAGCTGCTTATCTCATGTAGATTACTCAATAAAATAAAAATGTAGCTATAAATACATCTTGTTATGGTAGGGAATAGTCTGTATGTTTTAAATTACTCATTAAGAAACAAGCTGAAATGAGCTATTGGAACCAAAAGCGGTGTGTACCCCAACTTCATGAGTAAGTCATCATGGAAAATACAAACAAATCACAGTAAGCCTGTGGTCCAGTTGATTTACCAGGTACCAGGCTTGATGTTTCTGAGTCCCAAGTAACATTTCCAATGTTATTTCATGTCTCTGGAGGAGGAAAAAAAAAGAAAAGATGGCTGGAATTAGCAGCAAAACCATGTCCTTATGACACCAAAGGGAAAACAGGTAGACCTTGGTGCTAACCAGAAGTGGGGCTTTGAGTTGTGAATACATACCAATATTTTCTAGGCTAATTTTTTTCCAGAGAACAAGAAGGAGCCCAGTTGGTGATCAACATGATCACCAGTGTGGTAAAGCTACTTAACTTCTAGCTCAGGAAGGTCTTTGTGCTGAGGTGGACACTATGCTCCTTGCTGCTGAAGCACAACACAGATTGCAGTGTGGTCGTGTTTCTGAGATGTCCTAGGGTGGGCACCTGGGGCACCTAATTTTACATTAGAGATTTTGTTTCTTGCAAATAAATGTGGAAGAACAGAGAGCACATTAGGAACAACTTAGAGAGCACAGGAGCCCAACTTTTTTCCTCATAAAGTGAATAAGGGGGAGAGGAGGACAGTGACGTCCAGTGCCACATCATTTACTGGAGAGGGTGGAAGCAGGAGGTGATTTTCATTATTTGCCATCCCATGCTCAGCCATAGGACTGAACCCAGAGAATCTCACATAATTCATTAGGACTAGAAGCAAAAGCAGCAAAAATATTTCAGCTCAAACTTCCATTTCTTCCTCATACTAGAAACAGTCCCGCTGTCTGTAGATAGCTTTCCCTTTCCTTCATCAATCAGAATATTATTCAATTTATCTCTTTTTCCCCACTTCTCCCTTCTATCCCACAGTTGGTGAGTGGGAAAGGCACATGTTGAAGGCCAGTACTTGCCATGCAAATTCAGAAAGCATGAGGGCTGGTGAAAATTTCCTACTCCCAGCTTTTATGGCAGGGTGCAATTGGTGGCGTGTGTTTGCTATTTAAACAAAGGAGCCTCAGAGTTAGAGGAAGATCTTCCCCAAGAAGCTGCTGACTCCCGAAACCCAGTGTCCTGCTGCTTATCAGCCTTGTTTATTGCAGGTTTCATAAATGTTTTATGAGCCCCTGATGACTGCATCGCTGAGCAGGGTGGTGGCAGCTGCCTCCAACTTTGTGCCTTGTTGACAAAAGATCAAAGACCAGATTTACTACCCCGATAAGACTGGATGGATAAGAATCCTGGGCTGACTTTTCCCCCGTTTCCTGCAGCAACAAGCACATTGCAGAACTTATTGACAGAGCAATTCTGCCACGGGGGGCTCAATCTTGAAACCTTGTTTGGACAACACTCCTACTAATTTCACAGAATCGCAGGATGGCTGAAGTGGGAAGGGACCTCTGGAGGTCATCTTGTCCAACCCCTACTCCAGCAGGGACACCAAGAGTGGGGTGCCCAGGGCCACGTCCAGGCAGCTCTGGGAGCTGTCCAAGGAGGAGACCCCACAGCCCCTCTGGGCAACAACCCTTCTCCTGGGCTTTGTGGAGATCCCTAAAAGTGAGCAGCGAAGTCTGAAAGAATTACTGATTTAGGGCAAACCTCCACGTTGAAATTCCTCCTTCAGAGACCTCCTGCACAAAGGAGCTCTGAAATGATGTTGGTGTTGGTGGGGTCAGATCAGTTTTCCCTTTTTTCCCCCCAATTTTTCAAAGCTTTTTTGCACAAGGCCTTCCTCCAGCCATAGCAGAGCTCTGGCTTGCTCCTATCTGTGGTATTGTGGAGCAGGCTCTGAAGCCTCATGGTGTTCCATGGCCTGGGCCCAGTGTAGGCAGCAGCTGGGAAAGCAGACTTTGTGATGGAGGCTGGCTGAGCCCATCACACACAACACACTTGATTTTATCAGGTCTGATTTTCTAACAGCCCATTCTCAGGAAGTACCCGGGGTTGGACTGAGCTGAGATTTGAGGTGGTATTTGGACTGCAGAAGGAAACATCTCCACCAGAGCCTCCATTTCCAACGTGAGAGGGGCCATTCAGTGCTGTCAGAAGCAGGTTATTTGTGCCAGGATTTAGGGTATTCAATCCATTAGATCCATTAGCTAAAGAAAGAGGATAATAGGGCAGAGCTGCAGAGTGTCTCAAATACAACAAAAGTCAGAGGACTCCTGTTAGTCTCTTTTGCTGTAAACTTCCTGAGTGAACGGTTAAAAAAAAATGATGCCTCTTTTGCTCGCCTGGCAAGGGAACCGTTTTCAGTTTCTTCTCATTATTTGTAGACAGATGTTTTGAGAAAGCTAAAAATAAAATCCTGTAGAAACAGTGGGCTCAGTGATTCTGTGTTGACCTTATTAAGAAATCTGTGACCAGAACAACTGTAATGCAGTGGCATAGGACATGTCTGAGCCCAGAATTTTGTTTCACAGGAAGTCTGACTCAAAATATGGGCCATAAAATGCATTAGCAAGGCTGTAGTATCTCAGAAATAACCTTCAGAGCCACTTGAGAAGCAGAAAAGATGGCTCAAAGCAATAAGTTAGCCCACAGCACTTAAAGCCAGGCAACAGTATGAAGTAAAGGAAGGTAAAGTGGGATCTAAATTTCCAACCTTGAGTTTTCAAACCAGACCTGGTAATAAATTGCAGAAAATCAATTTCCTCACTGCTGGTGATACATGGCCATATAGAGACTGATGGTCATCCACCTGGAGAGTAGGGAAAAAGATAGCCTAGTCTGGTTAGGAAAGATTGAGATTTTCTCCAGCTGCTGACCATCGAACAGTACTTTTCTGGGAGTCGGCGTCTGTTTTGTGAGTTACATTTTCTTCAGTTTAATTGGAAATTGGAGATTTTTTTAAAAAGTGCAAGTTTAAGCATTTTTCCTTTGTCCTTGATGCTGGAAGCTTGCTTCCCTACAGCTCAGAGATGTTTCTGTAGGAAGATGGGGACTGGTGGCCATAAAAGAGATGGAGAAATTTGGGTATTGCACCCACATCGTGGGAACGTAAGCAGCTCCAGAAAGTGACGGAGAGTACAAAATCAACTGTAGTGACCAAGGAACTTGTGTTTTCAAAATCAGCACATGGAAATCTAACCTACATAATCCATCATGGTTATACATGAACTAGTAAGGACAGACACCCAGAGCAGGGTGCCCAGGGCCACGTCCAGGCAGCTTTTATGATCTCCAAGGAGGAGACCCCGCAGCCTCTGGGCACCTTGTGCCAGTGCTCCCTCAACACCTCGTGCTCCCCACAAAGCTGCTGCAGCTGCAGGAGGAGCTGCAGCCTCGATTGGGGTGGTTTTGCAGGGCTGGAGGGCAGGCACTCAAGTGGAGAAAGCGAGAGCAGCTTTTATAGCGAGCGCAGCAGATGGATGCGGATCTTTATCTCCTCTGCACTTGTTTCCTAAACATTATCGACTCAGATTACTGTCCACAAATTTCACTCCAAAACTTGAGAGTAATAGGCTTTTACAATGCAGTAAAAAAGATATTAACTGGTTCTGGGATTGACTAGACAACCATTTACACCACTCTTTTATCAATATTGCCATAATTTGACACTTGTGAATGGAGGAGGATTGTAAAGCGCCTGCAGACCCTGTAAAACATGTTAAATGGAGATTAGTCTTACTGCTTAGTTTAAGCCTAGTAAAAGATAATTAAATTGACTGATGCAGCAGTAAATCTCACTTTTATCAAATCCTGGCTCTCTTTGTCCTTATGATTTTACAGCATCATTAATGTTGTTGAGACAATATCATTAATCTCCCGCTGCTCAGAAAATGAAAGGCAACCAGCAGACACTGTATAAATCTGCTCACTCTGTTCTGGCACTATCTTTCCTCGCTTCTTGATTCTCCTGCAGCTCACACACACATTTCATTTAGGAAGTGCTTTCATAAGCTGGAAATTAATTGTAAATACACTGTACTGTTCCTTTTACTTCTGCTTTTGTGAAAAGATTTTATTGGATTTTTTTTCTGAATCAGAAGAGAATTAGCAATAATTCTTCAATATTTATTTATTTATTTATTAAATAAATTTAATGCTTTGTATCAGCAGTGCCATGGGAAGAAACTACCAGGCCCACAAGCTCCATGGGTGCACCATTGTTTTCTATTGAGATGCTGCAAAGTCCAGCTTAAGACATCAGTGACACATTTTCCTAGATGTTTGAGCCACATATTCGGTGACTCTGAGTCACAATGCAGTTCTGAGTGGGTCAATTAATGCATCTCTGGTGTGTGGAGGCAGCTAGACATCTCTATGCGACCACAGGTCTGATTCAGTGTTAATCTCAGTTATAGTTTCCCACTGCTAAAATGAAGCCTCCCACCATGGACAGGGACCTGGGCAGCCTGATCTGGTGGCAACCAGCCCATTGGCAGGGGGTTGGGGCTGGATGGGCTTTAAGGTCCCTTCCAACCCATGTCATTCTATGATTCTATGCCCCTCCCCTGCTGCCTGGCCACCCGCAGTCCAAGTTCCCACCTGAGGCTTGGTATGGCCTCAGACTGTTATGATGAGTGTGTTATTGATTAGATCTTGTCTTCTACTGTCTCTTATCTCACCTGCTTTCATATGTGCTGAGCTGCAGATCTCTGGTCACATAACATTCCCAGGAAACACCTGCAGAGATGCTCTAGGAGATGAGAGGTGCCTAGGTACAGCAGCACTCACTCATGGAGGTCCGCTTTAGTGCAAAAACAAGCTGAAATGGTCTCTCCATCAAGCTTGACCTTGAGTGGATAATGGGCCTGCATGGAGATAGTTAGGCAGGGATGGTTGACTTTTTCCAGTTCTGTCTTCCCAGTGAGGAATGAACTGAGTTGGGCATGGGGGAGCAGTGGATAGTTTGTGGGGAACCTATAGCCCAGCAGCATCATGTAGCACATACCAACATAGCACCTGGTTGCATAGCCTCTGACCATGCAGAAATATAACTTCCATTACTGGGGCCAAAATTCTGACCCTGAGTGCTGCTCACTGACTTCCTTGTTTGGAAGAGCCCTAAGACAGCCCTGGTTTATGCAGTGTCTTTTCTGCACCACATCAGTTGAGTGGTTGTGACAGAAATCCAGACTCTCAAAACCAGACTCCAATAAATGTATGATTTCAAATGTTAAGAAACAGATTTCAAATTTCCTTATGGGCCTCTTGGCTCACATTTTCATAGTTTTCCCAGAAGGACTAAAAATATCTTTAAAAAAAAAACCAAAACCCAAAATAAAACCTTCCAAACAGTGTCCAAACAAGGCAGAGCACACAGCACATCCCAGGGATGGTTCACAGTGGGCAGTACAGATGGAACAGTGACAGTTCAAGGGCAGGGTTTAGTGATGTAGACTCTGGCTAGCCATGGCACTGACTCTCCAAGTTTGAGGACTCACCATGGCCCAGTTCCTAGATCAGCTAGTTCAGCTGGGACTGGTGCACCTCCCAGGTTCAGGCTCACCAAGGGAGGAGTTGTTCTACTGAGTAAAGCCATGGAAAGCTGGGATGGAGATAGGGATGGGGAACTTCTGTGAGAGTGAAGGACCAGCAAACTCTTGAGAACTGACTGATAAAATATGATCATAGAACGCCCGAAATACCTGTCTTGGTGTTACAAAGTACTCAGAGAGCCTTGGAAAAGCCCTGGAGACACAAAAGTCTCTGTGAATGCCTGGAGGCCATCACACCACCTCACCAAACCCTGCTCAAAATGATTCCCCCTTCCTTCCTCTGTGTGGTTCTTCCCTTCATAACTGCATATGTGCATCCAGATTCATGTATTTCTGGAAAACTTTGTTTCTTTACATTTCTAAAACACTTTATTCTCCCCAGGAAGGTCACTTACCTTCCTGAGATGTAACTGTAACACGAGGTCATGCACCTTCTGTTGGTCAAGGAGCAGAATCTCGTCTCCCATTTTGAGGTGGACAACATAATCCCACATCAAATAACAGGAGGTTCAGATAAGTGAAGTTCAGATAACCACGCTGTCTGCCTTCCTCAAGGTCAGCTGGCTCAGCAGAGCTTTATCCACATTGTTTTACCCAAAATATTTACCTGAGGCCCAGGATTAAATCCCTTCAAGCTGAATTTACACTGAGGCACTTCACCTTGGGTGATGTGTCTCACATGACTGAAATTTTGTAGATTTTTTTTTCTGAAAAATAAAAATAAATTTAAAAATTTTCCAAACCAACGGTGTGGAGTCTGACTGAAGCCAAATGGCTCCTTCTGGCCAAGGGTATCAGCAGGCAAACCAAGAGATTTACAGCTAGGATATTTTCACTGGCCATTTTCTTTGACTGTCTGTATTCCCACGGTTAGTTCTAGGTTTGAGACTGTCCTGTAGGACCAGCCAACACAGAACCAGCATTTCACTGTGCTTGGCTGAAGTCAATGGAATAAATTGGGTATTTCTGCTCATAGTTTGAAGGGGAGAAAGTTTATGTGAAAAATATTTTCGAGTTCATCATCAGTTACAGAGAAGCCTAAAGATAGTACCTCAGTCAGCAGCAGCTATAATTTCTCTCCAGTATTTCTTTAAACTCAGTGGTCTGAAAGTCCAAAAGATAAGAAGTACTTCTCAGCAATGCAAATAGATGAGGAGCACAGGGTTCATGCAGGGGACACTCCTCCTTTCAAGTCACAGATAACAAGGAGGCAGAAACCACGGAGCACCCCCTGAGTTCAACTCTTTCAGAGGCCCAGGTTTGCCCCTCTGCAAAGATCCAGGCAGTTTCAGCATCTTTTCTGTGCCAGTTCTAGATAATCCCTGCTTGTTGCTGGGGAGTTGGACTTGATACCCTTTAAGGATCCCTTCCAACTCGAAAAGTTCTACGATTCTATAAGGAAGGCATTTTTTAGAGTCAGGGCGGTGAGACACTGGCACAGGTTACGCAGAGAGATGGTGGACACCCCGTCCCTGAACACATCCAAGATCAGGCTGGATGGGGCTCTGAGTACCTGATCAAGCTGTAAGTGTCCCTGCTCATTGTAGGGGGGCTGGACTAGGTGGCCTTTAAGGGTCCTGTCCAACTCAAATGATTGTATGATTGTATAAGCAGTAAAGGACATGCTCCCTGATCTGTAAAGGGAGGAATCTGTGGCAAGAGCACAATAAGTGGAATGGTCTAGGATAAAGAGGTGATGCGAAGAAGCAGATAGTGTTTTGGTTGGGTATGCTGAGTGCTAGGCTTAGATATATTCTCATAGAGAGGTATGTATATAGGGGACTAAACCAGATGATTAATTTGCAGGACCTATGCAGTTTGTGCTTGTGAGATAGTGCCTTCCACATTCATCTCACTAGATAACTTCAGTCTAATAAAGTGAAGGTGCTCATCCTTAGGCTGAGCTCTCTGAGCAAGTGATGGAGAAAGATGGATATCTCCTGAAGGCGGTTCATGAGACCAGGTTTAGAACCCCATGGAGGCATCTAACCCTATCTGGTGGCTGTGCAGGGAGGTAGACACCTGGCTTGGACCAGATGCTTTGAGTACTGTGGGTTCTGTCCTATGAAGAACTGACCAGAAGGGATAAACCCACATAATCAAGGGGAATCCCCTTTCCTTCTGCTGCCAGATGCAGTTTCATTCATATGGACAGCCCTTGGGTGCTGGTGCCTTCCTGGAGCAGCAGGGCAGAAGCTGGGCTCCCCCAAGTCTGGCTGTCCCCACGGGGCTCAGCACTGTCCCCTGAAGCCTAGGGAGATGCCCAAGCAGCACCCCTCTTTTTTCTTAGATACCACAGCCTGGAAACTCCTGTGAGCTGGGTCAGCAAGTTCATATGCAGGAAAGTCCAAGGACGGAGTTTTACCAAAGTCCAGCCCTTTATGGAGCACAAAGTTCTGCTGGGTGGCTCCATGTGGGCGGGAGGCGTTTATGTCCAACAAAGCAGTGCATTTTCCAAAACCTGCTGTAAAATGAATGCCCAGCCACATCACTGCATCCTGATGGCTCCAGCACCTTCTGTCTGGGCACAGTGGTGGCATAGGAGTGCTCACGTGGCAGCAACGGGGACTCCCATACAGTATCTGGTCCCCAAGTAATGACAAGGGTTTTCTGGAAGAGTAAATACCATAGGGTTTTGCTGCCTCTCTGAATGTTGTTACTCCTCAATAAAATGCATGCGTTATTTGATTCTCATTATATTTTGTTCAAGTTCCTTCCTAATGAGTAGCATTTGAAAGAGATGTCAACAATTTTCACTTTAAATTAACAGAGATAGGCTTTTATAGCAGAGTATAAAGATATCAGCTGGGAAATCTATGGCTATCAATGGCTTTAGTTTTTGCCTTTATCTATTGATATAGCCCTAATTTGACACTTGTCTGTTGAGGAAGCTTGTAAAGAGGCTACTGACCCTGTAATGCAAGTTACATTTAGATTAGTCTTACAGCTCACTTAAAGCCCAGTAAAGTGATAATTAAATCCGCTGTTGTGGTTGTAAATGCTCAAGTACCTGGAGTTAGTTCTATCCATGCCTCCAGCTTTGCTGCGGTGACAGTGAGCTCCTCTATCCCATCCAGCCCCATGAAATGCTGCATCCTGGCTGCCCAGAGCTGGTCCTGAGCCTCAGCACAAAGCCCTGTGACCATGCTTAATCTTAAACCAGGGATGACCGTCTGGGTTAAAACCATTCAGTTCATCAGAGAGAAAACTTCTCCATTGGGGTAGGCACCATTCTGCCTCATTAGTAGCGTGGTCTCCAAAGCAATCATCATGGGCAGGGTGACAAATCTTGCCTCTTTGGTAGGTAAAAGGTTCTAATATAATCATAGAATCATTAAGGTTGGAAATGACCAGTAAGACTGTCTAGTTCTACCACCAGCACCTCCCCACCATGCCCACTGACCACGTCCCTCAGTGCTACATCCACACACTTCTTGAACATCTCCAGGGACAGTGACTCCACTACCTCTCTGGGCAGCCTGCTCCAATGCACTGCCACTCTTTCAGAGAAGAAATTCCCCCTCCCTTGATGCAGGGGATATAGTTCTGTAGGTACTTAATTGAAAGTGTTGCACAGAGAAAATCATGCTAAGAACAGGTTTCAGTGCTGTTCACTGTGACTCAAAAGGCAGCTTATGACAAAAAGAGCTTGAAACACATTCAGTGCCCTTTGATGGGTCATTTCCAGCTTGGTTGTCTTGTTTGAATTTCAATCATTATGATAATTAAATTTTCAAGGAAGGAGCAGGCCACATTTTCTAAGAACGATTGATTACTGGTTATTTTCATTACTTTATTTATTTATTTATTTACTTACTTACTTACTTATTTACTTATTCCAGCATGCAGGCATACATCTATATGTGGGTGCTTTCCTTTGGCTGAATGCTTTTGTTGTACAAAGGGGATAACCTACCTAAGAGCTAGCCAGCACAATAGCTTCTAGAGCTGGATCCTTCCACCAAGTGTTTTGCAATCCAGAGGTGAGGCAGTAGGAGCGATTTGAAGTGTTTAGGCCAGGAAATATATATATGTGAGTTATTTATAAGAAGTTGTTTAATACTTCTGGAATTTGTGGTGGCACAAAATAAATGGAAGTGTGGCAAAACGAACCCCTTGGCAACAAAGGGAGCATCGGTGCCAGCCAGAGCCTGCAGTCGGCTCTCAGCTGCTTAAAAAGGAGCTCAATCTGCTGCCAGCCTGGGGTTTGAGCTACGCTGTCAGCAGAAAACTGTTTCAGCTCTTCTCAACCTCGGCCGAGTCACGGGCCATCAGCGGGCCGCTGCTGCCACCCAGCGGGGACACTGCCACCGCCCTGCGGGGGACATCGCCACCACCCACCCAGCGGGGACGCCACCGTCACCCAGGAGACACTGTCATTGACATGCAGGGACACCGCCACAGTCCTGTAGGGACACCGCCACCACTCAACAGGGACACTGCCACCATCCAGCAGGGACACTGCCAACACCCTGTGTGGACATCAACACCACCTAATGGGGACACTGCCATCATCCAACAGGGACACTGCCACCCTCCTGTGAGACCAAAGGGATTTTCAGCAGCCCTGCGATTCCCAGCTCCTTCCTTCCACTCCATGCTCACCAGCAATCACAAGGGAGAAAAGTCAAGGAAACACCCCAAAGACCTCATCAAAGTGCCCCAGACTGAGACATCTTAATGAGAGGAAGGAGCAGAGCAAGGTGCGAGTGCTCTCAAAGCAGCCCTGAGCCAGACACGGGCCAGTGCTCTCTGCAGCCACAATAAGATTTAATGCCTTTCAGCAGCTAGCGGTGCCTCTCCCCTCGGCTACCTTCAGAAACACTCCTGAAATATTAAAAATCCCACTGAGCCCTCCTTATGAAACTTTAATGGAGACCGTTTCCCTGAGCCTGCTGGAAGGAGCGCTCTGCAGCACGCACTGCTGCATTTCAGTTCATTTACTGGGCTGCTTCTTCCCCAGCATCTCCCTTCTCTCTCCCTCTCAAGCACTGGTGTTGCTCCTTTTTTCATTTTTCATTTCTTCTCATCTTTCCAGCCAGCACTAATTAAGCTTTCTAGCCACCTTCTTTTCCCCTTTGATTTTTGCCTAGGTTGTTTCACTTTCCCCTTTGGCTTCTCCTTTATATCTTCTCTTTCCTGTGCCTTTACAGGAGTGTTTTTTCTCCTCTGTCTTTTCCTGAGGTTTGATATTATCTCTGAGTATCAAGTCTGCAATGCATTGAGTGGGTTAAAATGACCAGGTCAAGCCGTCCTTTGCCAGATCACTGATGCCCAGGAGAATATTCAGCTCCTTGATAAAACGCGGCGAAACCCAGGGTGAAACTAGAACTAGATGAAGGAGCTGGAAATAGATGATCTTTGAGGTCCCTTCCAACTCAAGTCATTCTATGATTCTATGAAACACAAGTTATGGAAAAAGTCTCTCAGGGCACCTTGAGTGCTAACAACCTGCCTGTTGCTTTGAGCAACACTCCATGTTACTACTCAGACATGAGGCATCGGTCTCTGAGAGACTTTTCTGACCTTTTTGATAATCAGAGGCAGGAAATAGGCACTCTGAGGTGTGACTGGACTGATTTTAGAAGTCTGCTTGGATGTTAGATGACTCTCTGGGAAAATCTATTTTTTTCTTCCTAGAGTGATGACCTTAGGATGAGTGGCCGGATCTTTGAATGTAGCTGAGTCTTATAAGAGCTGCCCAGTCTTATAAAGCCTTTCCACCGAATGAGAATCATAGAACCATGGAATTGTTTGAGTTGGAAGAGACCCTTAAAGGCCATCTAGTCCAACTCCCCTGCACTGAACAGTTATACCTGCTGCTAGATCAGGTTGCTCAGAGCCCTGTGCAGCCTGACCTTTAGTATATCCAAGGTGGGATGTCCACCATCTCTCTGGGCAGCCTGTGCCAGTGCCTCATTCCCCTCAGAGCTTGTAACATTAGGCTCTGTGGCTTGGATGTGTTTGATCTCCACCATTTTTGGTGCTATTCCTTTGACAAATCTCTGCAGCACAGACACCTTCAGGCTGTGACAGCTGCAGAAGTATCTACTTTCTCTGGAGAAGGCCATCCTCTTCAGCTTTCTACCTAACCTGTTCCACAGAACCCTAGATGGGAACTGCTTATGTTTTCTTGCTGTGAATAATTTTGGCACATTATGGCATTTTCTCTACATGCTCTAAGATTATTCAGTATCTTTCTTGAGCTGTGGACTAGTGCAGAAGCAGCCAAGGGAACTGGGATTGTTCAGTCTGGAGGAGGCTCAGGGTAGACCTTATCACTCTGTACAACTGTCGGAAAGGAGACTGTGGCAAGGTGGGGATCAGCTCTTCTCCCTGGTATCAGCAGTAAGATGAGTGGAAATTGCCTTAAGTTGTGCCAGGGGAGGTTCAGGTTGGATATTAGGAAAAATTTCTTCTCAGAAAGAGCAGTGAGTCACCAGAACAAGCTGCCCAGGGGGGTGGTGGAGTCACTGTCCCCAGAGGTGTTCAAGAACTGTGGAGATGTGGCACTGAGAGACATGGTTAGTGGGCATGGTGAGGTTGGGTTGATGGTTGGACTGGATGATCTTAGTGGTCTTTTTCAGCCCTGATGATTCTATGATTTTGTGTTTACACATAAATATCCAGATTGCACTTGGACAGTGTACATTCATGCATGGTTGGTCCCATGACCAGGCAATGGTGTATCGTGGTGTGGTGGAAAGAAATCTTATCACTGTAATCCAGAGGCTGTAGAGAGGCTGCAACATGTGGAGCTCAGGTGCCTTCATCAGATGTCCTGTATTCTGCAGCTGTGAAGCAGCTGGGAATAATCAATTTTGATGAGAATGTCTCTGGTTATCAAGAACAATTTTTTTTTTATTCTGTAAGGGAAAGAACAAAATCATGTCGAAGTTCTGCTTCAGTGTCTTCTGTTGTGTCTTCCTTGATAGGTGCCAAGGAAAGGTTGTTGGCTTATGTGAAAGCAGAAACAACCCTTTGCCCACATCTGATCTCCGATGTCACACAGGTGCCACCAGGCCTCCAATTGCCACTGCTGTATGGTCTCCATGAACCCCATGTCTGCCAGTCCCAAACAAGCTTCTTGGAAACCCATGGAGAAGATAGAGGAGTGGCATGAACACGCACTAAGGTCCCTGTGTTTCCTCTCACACTGATTCTCATGTAGGGGCATCTACAAACAGCAGAGAGCTGTTTAGATCAGTTCAAAACACATCTCTCAGATATAAATTTTCTCTGACAGTAATTCTACAAGGCCAAGAGGTGTTTATATAGGGTCACACCTTGGACACTGTGCTGATGGATAAGATGCTGCAGAGGTGAGGTTGAGTTGTGTTGACTCTGCGGAGTGGAAAACTGAACATTCCTGAGTCTCTGTGGATGCATAGCATAATTCTTCCTTTTCATTGGCCACTGCAGCTCCTGATTTGAAGCAGGTGCTGCTATTTATTGGATACAAGGAAAATTTTTACAGTAAGGATGGTGAGGCACTGGCACAGGTTGTCCAGAGACGTGGTGGATGCCTCGTCCCTGGAAGCATTCAAGGTCAGGCTGGACAGGACTCTGAGCTCCTGATCAAGCTGTAGGCATACCTGTTCACTGTAGGGGTGGTTAGACAGGATGACCTTTAAGGGTCCCTTACAACTCAAGCGATTTCCATGATTATGATTTCAGCCCTGAAACCACTTCACAGTCCTGTCAAAGTGCTTCAGGACTGCCATGCACATCTCATTGACTCATTGGAATCAGCTGGACCCACAAAGGCTGAGTAAAGAGAAGGCAAGAAAAACTGAAGGAAGTGAAAAGATGAAAGGAAGTGGGTGGAGAGTGTTTGGCTCTTTTTCAGTGGTCTGGTGATTGAAGACAAAACATCAGCATTCCTTCTGGTATTTGTTTCCTTGTCAGAAAGGCATCTTGGAAGGGAGAGGCCCCACAACAGAAGGAAGAAAATCTGTCGTTGCAGGAATAAACAGTGACTCAAACCACAGACGAGATTCTTGGAGCATGGGAACAGATGGATTTAAAGATATGAAACATCATCTGAATACTTCTGATGTTGGTTGAGACTGATACTCGGGAAATGATTAGTAACAAACTGGTATGGCAGACCTGTGTTCCATCATATCACCTTCATGATCCAGGCACTAACTCTGTCAGACATTTCTTCATGCTTATATTCACAGGCATGCAACCAAGCTGGTGAAAAAAACAAATTACAGGGGAAGGAGTTCAGTGGAAATTCATTCTTCCCCTTCCCTTCCCTTCCCACAAGGGAACCCAGAGCTTGGACCACTGAATTCAGATGGAGTCTCTGGAATAATGTAGCCAGGATGCTAAACCAAGCTGCATTTGTGAATAGCTTCTTTTAATAAAGCAATGGACTGGGATTTATTTGGTAATGATGTTCTGATTCATCATGTGGCACGTAAAACAATGGCCAGGAAATCCTCTCCTCTTAGATTTTTACCTTGTTTTCCTGCATGTAGGAAGACACTAACAATTCTTCTCAGTGGACTTGCTCTTCTACCTACAAATATCCCAGAACTGCAATATCTTAAATATCAGTGGGGATTACTGATCCCTGAGCGAAACACCAGTGAATGTCATCTGACCAAATCTTTTATCTAGAAAGTGCACCTGACAAATTATGCCCTGCAAATGCTTGCATTTCTCCATCACTATAAAGTGACCTGAGCTGGGATAATCCTGTCCTACTGGATTTATTTGTAGATTTCATAACATTTCTACCCTGATCTCCAAAGGAAGTTTCTTCTTTCTGCTCAACCAGTGCTCAGGAGTGCTTGATACCTTCAGTCTGTTTGTATAAAACTCAGCAGTTTCTGCAGATCTAGTGATGTCATGGAGTTGGACCTGGAAAGACAAGTTACCAGGAGGCAGGTGGTAGTGCAATTGAGCCCTGTTCCTTTTCCCACCTTCTTCTGGATGACCTGCAGAGATATTGCTCCAAACCCAGCCTCCACTGCCACTTGGTGGATGTAGAGGAGGGCTTCAATGTGGGCAGTGATGAGGGCAGCTGGGAAGGACCTGGGGTCTCTGTGAAGGGGCTTCCTTCAGGGACACCAGCCTTCATTAGTGGTCATGGAAAACTCTGTTCAGCTTTTAAGGCTTTACGTGTGTATAAATGCCTGTGTTATTTCTCTGTTTCTTAATCACAGTAAGAAACCTTGAGCAGGTCTGGATTGTCTATAATATGGCGGTATGACATGGAAATAGGGCTGTAAGGCTCCATTTAGAAATATACAGCTACAAAACAGCAATTAAAATGTAAATGAGTGATACAGAGCCTACCTCAAGGGATATGGAGGAAAGCCAGATGTCTTTCCCTGCATCTCAGATCATCTTGAAGAGTTCTGAAACAAAAAATGCTGATAATAATGGTCAAGAAAGCTAACAACTGCAGAACACGAAACTGCTAATAATGTCCTGAGCCCTGAGACAAATGACATTGCTAATAAGGCAAAAACATTGGCATACTTGATTCCCCCAGAAATTCCTTCCCCAAAAATCCCTTCGTATTAAAAAGGGCAGATCAGCCATATAAGCTATGCAAGTTAAACAGGAGTAGAGACAGATTTACGTGAACAGACATCAGTTTGTCTCTAGTGTGGCAGAACTGGACCTGAAGTGCTTTTCTGGATATGGGGGACTGTGTCTGAGAGGGCCCTGTTAGACTGTAGAGAGGCTGAAGGCAGGAGAAGGGCCACAGGGAATTAAAAATTACTCAAGTATGTATTTTAAGATAAAATGTGATAAGACAAGGGGAAATGGTTTTATACTAAAGAAGAGGAGATTTAGACTAGCTGTCAGGGGGATGTTTTTCACAGGCAGGGCAATGAGGCACTGGCACAGGCTGCCCACAGAGGTTGTGGATGCCCCATCCCTGAAGGCGTTCAAGGCCAGGCTGGATGGGGCTTTGGGCAGCCTGGCCTGGTGGGTGGCAGCCAGCTGATGGCAGTGGGGTTGGAACTGGATGGTCTTTAAGGTCCCTTCCAACTGAGCCATCCTATCATTCTATAATTTTCACATCCAGTATTACATCGTACAATACACAAGCTCACATCTAACAAGAAGCACTGAAAATAGGGATGCAAGGAATGCATGGCATCCTTCTTCTGCATCCTAAAACAGTATTTTATTTTTCATAGGACTTCATGTAACAGAAAAGTGCATCATCTCTGCATACTCTAATTCTCTACTTGCATTTTCATAACTTCCAGAAAGGAAAACTGAGTAATTCTGCCTCCTGCCTCTTCCCCAGATGCCATTATTCCCTCTTTTCTTGAGTCCTATGTCTGAAAGAGACAGAATGCTGCTCAGAGCACTCTGACAGTGCATTGCCAGGGAGTGATGCTTCTGCATGAGAGTAACCTCCTGCAGTCAGAGAGCAGCCCTGCACGGGGCTGATCAGCAACCCTGGGAGCAGAGTAATTCCCACCATTTGTTACGGGAATAGATCGGTCTTGTCACATACAGATAATTCCCAATGCTAGAAACATTATCTTCTCAAATTATAGCTTGTGGATCAAGAAAGTCACAAACCTCTCCTTCTCCTGTGGTTTCACACCAGGGGTAAATAACAGGGATGGATGCTCCTTCCATCATGGATTTTTTAAGCTGAAGCTGTAGTTCCAATAAGAACTGCTGAAGTTGAGATTGTTCCTTATCTTCCTCTACTTCACGAGATCAAGTAACACCTTGAGATGGAAGTAACTCCTCACCCAAATCATCTCCCAGCTAACACACAGCTCATCCTCCTCAAACATTTCTAGTCCTCTTGTATAAACTGCTTTAACAGTCCAAAGGTGTGAATGGTGTATGCCAGATGGCTTTTTGTGTCTTAGCTTATTTCTGATCCTTTGATCCAAACCATTCTCCACGTGCGCTGTGCTGGGAAGGGCAGCAGCTGTTGAGATGTTGTTTTTTCCCCACAATCCATCTTTTCTCTGAATCCAGTAACTTATTCAGTCTGAATCAAATTCTCAGCCCACACCAATTCTCCCTCAGACAGCAGACAGAAAGAAGAAAAGCCATATAGGCCGTAATAATAGAGCTTTGCAATGAACAACAAAAAGAAACACGCTGCAATATGGAAGCACATCAGGTTTCATTGTATCAGGAGATTCATATCCAGATTGGCATTTTTTGCTAAATTGCCTTTTTTTCAGACACTTCAAAGGCTTTGCCACTAGGTGTAGCAAAAGCTCTCTTAAAAGTTGTTCACTGCATTTCTCTTTCCAAAGGTGAAAGAAACGAAATCTCAGCAAGTAAGATAAAGATAATCTTAAATAGAGAGCAGCAGTATCCAGAAGAAATAGCACTGAGATCTGGCAGTGTTGTGCAGGGCATTAAAGGATTTTTCCTAAATAAATAGAGATGCAATTGGGGTTGGGTCACCAGACTTCAGTGCTCCTTGCTTGAAAAACTCTGCGCACCAAATTCTCCAAAATAATTTGGTGAGGCCCTGACACAGGCTGCCAAGGGAGGTGGTGGAGTCACCATACCTGGACGTGTTCAAGAAAAGGGGAGATGTCACACTGAGGGACATGGTCTACTGTGATCACAAGCATGGGTTCATAGTTGGACTAGGTGATCCTATTGATCTTTCCAAACTTAATCATTCCGTGATTCTAAGATTCTAATTCAAAGTGCTTTACGAAGCCTGCATGTTGGAGTGAAGGGCAGCCAACCACCACTTGAGTCTACAGAGGAAAACCAGTGCAATTAGGAAGCTCGGGATGCGTTACTGGCATTTTTCAGTTCTTCCACAAAGTGTCGTTTATTTCAGAAGTATATGCTTTAGAAAAACAAACAAACAAAAGGTGAAGTATTAAATATGAAAAATAACGACTAAGGTTTGTTGTATTTACTTACAGCCAGGCTGGTGGAGCTTTGAGCAACGCGGTCTAGAGGGAGGTCTCCCTGCCTATAGCAGGGGGGTTGGAACTAGATGTTCTTAAAGGTCCCTTCCAACTCAAACCATTCTATGATTCTATGATTCTATGATAGGGATAAACAAACCTTAAGAATCTCCACAGAAATGGACACCATTTGAAACAATGAAAATAAAGTGTTGAAAAAAGACTGTAAGGTGCTTTTTTAATTATTTTTTTTCCTGCTGTGAAGAGAAGGTTCCTTAGGCATTCTCAGTACACTAAATAAAAATCTGGAAAAATGAAGCATTGCAAATTAACAGTAGAATTAAAGAGGCAGCCTTGTGAGGCGTTTTGACATCTGATTCCAATGTGTCATCAAGGAGTTATTATAGAGTGGAGATGCTTTTCACGAGCTGTAGAAAGAGTCTGGGCTGAACAGCTAAGCTGCAGCAGTTTCCATAGCAGATAAGAGTTCTCGCTGTGCCTTCCCCATCGTGCTGTCCCCTGTGCGGACAGGCTGACCTGGGGTAGAGGTGACAATGAGGAGACAGATGGCTGGGGTGTGGAAGGCAGCTCTGTGCTGATGGAGTGAGGCACATCCGGCTCCGGGAGTACCTTGACGGGAACAGGAGCTTCAGGGTCTGCGAGGGAGGCTGGGACAGCCTGTGCTTAGAACATCCGAGGGATGTGTCAGTGACATTGCAAAGGGATCAGACACGTGGATGTACAACCAGAGTGGTTTCTTTGTGTCAATTCCACCATTACTCTGATTACAACTGCTTTGGCACCTGCACCCCAGGGTGGTGGCCGAGGTGGGCTCTCCCCACCAGCTGCCACAGCTCTCCTTTGGCTCACATATTCCTGGGAAGCAGCACCACAGCCTTTCCTTGCAAAGGGCCAGATCTCCTCACTGCTTACTGGGGAGCTGGGGCCAGGAACTCCTCATGCAGCAGGAATGGGGTTGGAGTTTGCAACAGACACTCAACAGTGGCATTCAGAGGAGTGGTGCTGACATCTAGCCCTGGTACTGCTTATTCTTCCCATACCAAGTGCCTAACAAGAATTTGGGGAGGTTCACATTTTCCTCCTACCTACAGGGCAAATTAGATCATGTTTTCAATAGGATATAAAACTCAGGAGTTGGATGGAATTCAATACCTATGTTAATACAAAAGCAAAATCTGCTTTCATTTGTGCCTAAAAAAAAAATCCAGCCATGCTCATACAGGCACACACGGAATAAAATGTCTGATTTTTTCAGGGTTTTATTTTGATCCTAATAGCACATTGCAGTTCTTGCCCCAAACACTGTAAGAGACCTTAAAAACCTGTTAACACCTGCAAGAAAATAGAAAAGAAACAAAAAGCCTCTGTGCATTACTAAAATGGTACTGACAACTACAGCTGTTCAACCCTCACTAAGCAGAGTTTACTTGCTATAATGTGTGGATGCTGCTAATAACATGCCGCAGTGCTTGCTGTTTGTATGAACTGCAAATGCTTGGCATTTTAAGCAAAGGGTTTAAACCACCCAGGGTGATTTATCCTTATGTAACTGTCAACATCTCTCATTCACCTTTCCTCCGGCACCCAGCCCTGCATGTGCAGGTCAGCCGGGCTGTGCTGGATGCTGCTGAGTTCAGATCTGTCCCTGACCCAGCTGTGCTGGAGCTGTCATACTCTGGTGCTGCTCACCAGTCTCTCCCTGCCACATGAGAAATACTTTCAAACTCTCGTTGCTGCAGGAGAACATGCTCATCGGTTTGTTACTGCCCTTATTAAGATTAATGGTCCATAAAGCTTCACAACTTTCCATGATCCCAATATAAGTCATATTTGGGAGGGAGAAGAAAGGAAGTCAAAATGCAAAATGGACTCTGGGACAATAAAACAGCACTGGTGCCTTCCCCAGAGCTGAGCTGTGACGCACAAAACCTAACAGTGGTGAAGGCATTGAAGACTCAGATTAACTACGTAATGCTTGGTTAATTGCCTTGCACTTGTCTAAAACGTGACTCTGCCTCTTCTCTGTGGCTCCCCTCAAGATATTCTCCCCTCTTCCTCCTACAGTTCCTCCCAGCAGATTTCCAAAATGCTGGAAATCATGCAAGTTTGGTAAGGAGTATTTTTTCAAACCTACAAGTCAGAATCTTCAGGGTTTATGCAAATATTTGCTCTTGGACTGGCAGGGGCTGGTGAGCTCGTGCTAGAGGTTCAGAAGAACATTGCATAGACAAGGATGTTTCCCTTCACATCAGTACTAGTTTTAAAGCAGATTTTCATTATCTTCTCCAATTCACTCTTTACAAAGTCAACTTGTGATTTCTTTATGTGCCTCATTTGATGCATATTGCTGCAGTGTTTTTCTCTAGATAAGCTCATTAGTTACAATGATCTTAGCTCTCCTGGCAGTGCAGTTTGACCAGTGCTATCTCCTGGGGAAGATGGCAGCCTGTGGCTTGTACAGGTACACTCTCTGCTGGGTTAATAACTCACTGGAGGGCCGGACCCCGAGAGCGGTGGTGAATGGAGCTAAATCCAACTGGCAATCGGTCATGAGCAGTGTTCCCCAGGGGTCGATACTGGGGCCTGTCCTGCTCAACATCTTTACTAATTATTTGGATGAAGGAATTGAGTGTGCCTTCAGTAAGTTTGCAGATGACACCTAGTTGAGGGGAAGTGTTCATCTACCTGAGGATAGGAAGGCCTTGCCTGGGTAGGCTGGATTGATGGGCCGAAGCCAATGGGATGAAATTCAACAAGATCAAGTGCCGGGTCCTGTATTTTAGTCACAACAGCCCCAGGCAACACTACAAGCTTAGGGGCAGAGGGGCTGGAAGACTGTGTGAAGGAAAAGGACCTGGGAGGGTTGGTGGACGCACGGCTAAATGTGAGCCAGCAGTGTGCTCAGGTGGCCAAGAAGGCCAATGGCATCCTGGCTTTATATCTTTCTGATAGAAACAGTGTTGCCAGCAGGATCAGGGAAGTGATCATCACCCAGTACTCAGCTCTGGTGAGGCTGCACCTTGAGTACTATGTTCAGTTTTGGGCCCATGACTACAAGAAAGACATCAAGGCCCTGGAGTGTGTCCAGAGAAGGGCAACAAAGCTGTGAGGGGTCTGGAGTGCAGGGCTTATGATTAGTGGCTGGGGGAACGGGGATTGTTCAGTCTGGAGAAGAGGAGGCTCAGGGGAGACCTTATAGCTATCTACAACTGCCTGAAGGGAGGTTGTGCTGAGGTGAGTCTTGGCCTCTTTTCCCAGGTAACAGTGATAGGACGAGGGGGAATGGCTTTACCTTGTGCCAGGGAAGGTTCAGGTTGCATATTAGGAAGAATTTATTCTCTGAAAGAGTGGCCAAGAACTGGAACAGGCTGCCTGGGGAAGTGGTTGAGTCATCATCCTCAGAGGTGTTCAAGAAATGTGGAGATGTGGCACTGAGGGACATGATTTAGTGGACAATATTGGTGGGAGGTAGACAGTTGGACTAGATAATCTTAGAAAACTTTTCCAACCTTAATGATTCTATGATTCTATTATTCTATGATGTGTTGTCAGCTCCGAAATCTTCACAGTAGCAAATATATGTGTACATATGTATGAAATCCCTGCTTGTTTCCTAAGCTTACTAACCACAGATCTCTGATTTCCACAGTGAACTTACAAGGGCTGGTGTCATGTGTGACCTCCTTTAGGTGTGGGTGGCCATGGGCAGTCCTGACAAGTGACCATGGGCGATGGGGACACGACCACTTCTCAAGCAAGCACTGGGACCTTCAGGCAGAGGTCATCTCCCCAAAACCACCAGGGCATGGGTCTGCATCGTGAGGAGCAACTGCCAGAGCCCATTCCACCAGCAGCTGAGCAAGGACCAGAAATGTCTAAAAACACAGGTCTGTGGTCATGTGATGCTGTGCAATGGGATGAGGTGGGAAGACGTTGGTTGGAATTGGACCTACCCAAACAAGTTGAGGGACCAGAAGCAAAGGAGTTGCATTACATGGTGCTAAATCATTTTCTGATATTTCCTGTCTGAAAGAAAACATGTCCAGAAATGAGATATTTACTTGGTCCCATTCCTCCAAGCTATTTCCTCAGACCCGTAGGAATGTTATTCTTCAGGATATCCATTTTGTTCTGGTTGTTACTAATGTTTTGAATCCTGAAGGCTTGTAAAGATTACCTGTGATACTATTCATTGATGTAGCCCTGCTCCAGCAGTCCCTCTGCACCCAAGACACTGCCATTAATCTGGGGAACTACTATTGGAAAATATCAGCACAATCATCCCAAGAGGAAAATGTCCACTCATCTGGTACACAGAGGATAATGAAGTTTCTCTCCAAGGTCTGCCATGATAATTTCAGACAGACTGCATTATGTTTAGGTGAACATCACATTAACAACTTGACAGAAGCCCACAGAACATACATAACTTCTTTCAACTAGAGATGACTAATCCCTAAAAAGTACAGAGAGTAAAGAAAATGGTCTTCTAAAAAATAAAATTAAAGGCATATTCTGTATCAGAATCCCCAGCTTTGCAGGGATTATTCTTGAGGATGGAAAGATAGAAAAGTGCTTTTGATTCATGTAGGTTATACATCTGCTATGAATGCTGCTTCTTTCTTTCCTATACCTACCCAGTTCTCCTTTAAACCAGAACTAAATGCAAATACATGCAGTTCATTTTATAATGTTAAGTAATGATGGCAAGCCAGTGTCTAGAGACACATTGTACAATCTGTCTGAAAAGTTAGTTATGGAAAACCCACTGAGACCATCTAGCTTTTCCCCTCCAGTTGGAGAATTTAGTCTCCTGCAATGATGATCTAATATTACATTTATCATTATTGACTTTCTATGTCAAGTCAGTTCTGCAGGGACCTGTGCTATTAAGCTTAGGGATGAAATTTTATCAGTCAGGAAACTAAGTAGTCACTTTATTCACAACATCTTTATTTTCTTGAGAATGAAAAGAAATGTGCTAACTGTCCTGCAGAAAAGATACACAACAGCAGTGCCTTTTCCTGCCACCAGAGTGGATATACACATAAAACATGAGAGCTCACAATAACCTGACAAAGAAGGAGGACGGGAAAGAGTAGGGAAATTATAATCAGACCATACAGTTATTTGCTGAGGTACATCTTGTCTATTCTGTTTGACCAGGGGATTTGTCACCTCCATCTGACTGTTATGAAGCTACATCATCAGCTTAGAATTGTGGAAACATACAGATTGGAAAAGACCTTCATGATCGCCAAGTCCAACCATCAATTTGACCTACTGAGTCCCATCTCTAAACCACATCCCTTAGTGCCATCTCTTAAAATACGGACTTCACCACTCCCTGGGCAGCTTGTTCCATTGCTGTGGTGAATGGAGTTGGACCCAAGAGGAAGGATTATTTTAGGATCCTACTCTCAAGACTGTACCCTCAAAATTCCTGTGAAGTTGCCAGCAACTTACAAAAATTTGAATTCTTTCACTCAAACTCGTGCACCGGGGCACTGGCCCCAGGCTGACTTGTTGCACACACCAGAGCCAAACAGGCACTACCAAAGAAGAGCTTTCCCACTTGCCTAAGGATAAAACCAGTCCCTTCAGGCAGTGTGAACATCTCTTTAACACTTCAGAAATCTGTTGGAGTGAGCAGCTCAGGCTTTGAACACAAGCTTTCGCACTGGCACAGGCTGCCCAGAGAAGCTGTGGATATCCCATCCCTGGAGGCATTCAAGGTGAGGCTGGATGGGCCCTGGGCAGCCTGAGCTGGTGGGTGGCACCCAGCCCACAGCAGGGGGTTGGAACTGGGTGGGCTCTAAAGTTCCTTCCAACACAAATAATTCTGTGATTCTATGACTGACTTGCTGAAGATTCATCCGGTGGCATAAATCAGGATTTTGATTTCCACACCAATTCTAACAGTGACAGTCATGCACTTTGACAGATTCATCTCGCTCACCTTCAGCCATGTGTGACATACACCTCCACATATGAGACAGTCGCACCAGGCTCCTGGGCACAGTGAAATGAGAAATTGTGGATTTTTTTGCGTGTATTTTAATTATTTTTCTCCTAAGACAGAACATCTGAAGGTTATTAGGCAAGTCATCTACTTTACCCCTCTACGAGGGAAGCCTGAAGCTACACTGTGGATATCTGCATTTAGGAGTGTGTAAACTGTGTACCATATGCATAAGTAACGTGTGTGTATGTGTGCTATTCTGGAAAAATTCACAATGATTTTTCTTCTGTTAGTAATTTTTGAGTAAATACATGAAAGTCATAGTGTTCTTTCAAATCTAACCTTAAATTCTAGGAATCTTTGGCTGATATTCCTTTAAAGTGAATTTCATAGTACATTCACAGAAAAATAATGGCACAGCAAGTGATCAGTAGCATCTGTGACTAATTGCAAACAATCACAACATGAAATTATATTTTCAGGTCTTTAATTAGCTAGAGAATGAGTCTCTTGATTAGTTCTGGTATGCTCTGTACTGCCTGACCTAGCAGACTGAAGCCACTGCTTTCTTTCAAGGTCATCAAAACAAGTATTCCTTTCCTGATCAAAGCAAATTGTATATTTTTCATCTTGAGTACTAGAAGTCAGAAGATAGATAGAAATAAGAAAGCCCTTTCCCCTGTCCAAAGAAAGGGGGAAAATGAATACTAGCTAATAGCACACTTCTACATGCATTGCAAATTTTGGCCTCAGAGCTTTTATTTGACTGTTACCTGTTGTTTCTTGCTGTAAATGTTGAATTTACCTTCTTTGAACAAGCAATTAGTCACAATTACTGAAAATTATAGGCTGCACAGTAGTAGTATGCCATAGCTGGGAAATATTTTATTGCATGCTGGGAAAAACAGATTGAGTCACATTCTGCAGGTGGGTATTTACCAACACTGATAAAGAGCTTTCAATACTACACCAGAGGAAGATGTAAAATCGGAAAGTCAACTCACAAAGATGAAGTGGAGTAGAAAATTACAGCAGAAATGAACACAATCAAAACCCAGATCAAGATACAAAGAGTATTTTCTCCTTTTTCTCCACTGAATGGAAATCACAACTAATGTCTAATGTGGTGAACAGTACTTCTCAGTCCAGAGGTGTTCCAATTCCAACCTGAGCCGTGCCACTTGTCATGCTTAGCCTACAAAAAATTATCAGTGACTATGTTCCCAATGACAGCACATTCCCACTCACAGGTTTCCCTGAGTCAAGTTAAGCACTGTGTCTGGCTTTTTCCAGAAAGATGGATTGCCTTTTTGTTCACCTTCTGTAGGGTTGCAGATCCTCTAGCTTCATTTCAAGACAGTGAACTTCTTTGCCTCTTGCAAAAGCAATGTCAGAAGATGATGCTCAATATGTACTCCTTGTTCTGCAGCTGAGTACATTAGAACCTGAGCAAAGGACAAGCACAGAGATCCCACATTCAAATAGAAAATCCTGATAAGTCATTTCAGGATACATCCCTCCTCACCAGACCAAAATGTGACGTATTTGGCTGGAATTTTTCTACCATTTTTTCATTTAAATTGTTCTACTTCACAGCACACATGGCCTTGGTCCATCATACCATACGGCTGCTGCTAAATGTATTAGGAGGCTCATTGTGTTCTATCATGACTCCAGCAAGGATAAGCAGCCAAAAAGACATATATTCCACTCAGCCTCTGGCACAGGTGAACAGTAGATGTTCCAGAGCAAAAAGTTACGAGCTATTTTCAGATTATAAATCAGATGCCCATAGTCTACTATTAAAATCCAAAATGTTATTAATTTATTCTTACTAGCTGCTATTAGTACATACACTAAGAAATTTTCATTAAAAACACTATTAGTAGGAAAAACTTTGTGTAAGTTATCTGTATCATCATTGAAATCTGTGTAGGCATTTCTGATGTTTTGAGTTTTCTGATGTTTTGGACTTTTCATCTCTTCCCTGCACTGCAAAACCCAAAAAATCCAGTTTCCTTTGGACGCGCGTTCTGCATCACCTACAGCTTCCCAGTACAACAAGCTCAGCTCTCCCTCAGGTCAGCTATTGATGATACCACCACAGCATCCTCACTTTCCCCACCACATGTCACCATGCAAAAATTAATAACCCAAAGCATATGCAGAAGGGCTGCGAGGCCCGGGATCTGCTTGCCTCTACCCTCAACACGAAGGACATGCTGCATGACAAGTTTCATGTGATTCACTGATCAGTGCTAAGCCCCTAAATGGGAGGTAAGGAAAAGAGGATCCTAGGGACATCTGTGGAATGCAAAGCCCACATCCTACTTTAGCTTCCAAGACTTGCAGGCGTAACAGCACTGTGAAAGAGCATCAGATGTGCTCCTGCTGGATCAGCTCAATCTTAACTAACAGAATAATTATCTACTGGTATTTCAAAGCTGAGGGAAAACAGCTTAAAAGCTCTGTGCAGCTGTCAGTGATACATCCAGACTTGCATTAAGATATGCAAAATGATATGGAGGTAGCACTGCAAAGAGAAGGAAACAAGGCTTCAGCTTCACCACATCCGAGCAGTAGGTCTGGAGCATTGCACAAACCCTCTACAAAACTCAGAAATATTTAGCAGTATTTGCTGGGGGGCAGATTTAAAACTTAAAGATTTCAGAAGGCGGGTGCAGGTGGTTTATTTTGTTTTGTTTGGCTGGTTGGTTTTGCTTGTTTGTTGTTGATTTTTTTTGTTTGTTTTTAAATCACCCGTTTCTTAAGAGATTCTCAGGAGAAGACCGCAGCCTGCCTTAGGCAGTACACAGTATCTCGTGTTTCAGAGCCTCATAGCTCTACATTTCCTACCACTGGTGACCCCAGGGACAAATATACTTGCAATACTGCTGGCTCAGAGCTGCCTTTGGTACCCCATCCAGGGGCTACCCATCTTGTGGCCACCCATTTTGTGGCCACTTTCTCTGAGGAGCCTCATCCAGCAAATGGCAATTACTCTCCCTTTCCATACAACTCTGGTTCTGCTGGGGCATCCTGAAGGCATCCCTGGGGGAAACCAGGAGCCTTCTAATGAGCTTGATGCATAATTTTGTATCACATTTGCTCTGGAGGTGAAAGGAGTGGATCAGTCAATATTTTGAACTCTGAGAGATGGTGGCTCTCATCTGGAGATACACATGCAAACCTGGAGAGTGCATAAGGCACTGTGAGTTGGAAGGCTTGAATGGCATCAGGCTCCAGAGAGCAAACACTTGCATCACAAAATCAGTTAATTATGTGGGTTTTTTTAATCTATTGATGCTCTTTGATTTCCCAGGTGAGCTTGGGCAAGATGGTGCATTAGCAATATTGCAAAAATGGAAATGATAACGTTCCCCTTTTGCTGTCTGCTTTATCCATTTAACTCCACGAATCCCAGGGGCATGGTGAGATACTGCAGCACCTGCCCAGGGATGATCCCATTCTGAGATTGCTCCTACAAGCATTCTTGTAGCATAGTTATCACAGAATCTGTACTTACTGTGTAAATCCACAAGTAGTGCATTTTCGGTGCATTAGTGTCACTGTAAGGCAGTGATTTATTGCCTGAGCAAGGAGATGCTCTCTCCAGGGGAGGAGCTCATCCCACTCTCATCCAAGACCTCCCACATGGCTCTGGATAGTAGAGTGAAGTCTGAAGCATCCTGATGTCTGAGTTAAGTTTGAAATGGCAACTCTTGCTTTGTGTCTCCTCAGGATGGAGTTTCTACAGTGCTCCATGGCTCCATGCGCAGTGCTCTGCTCATGGTGCAGCAGCTCCATCAGCACCTTGCACCTCCACCAGGTTGGGTGCACCTTAAGCTGGAACTCCTCTCCAAGCCACGTGCAGATTTACTGTACAAAATGAGGTGACTCGTTCCTTTTCATTGTATTTTCCTACACAGATGCCATTTTTTGGAGAGCACAAAGGCCAAGACGAGAGCTGGGGCAGTGTCCTCATTTTCCCAGTAGAATCTCAAAGGTCTTGCTGATGACATGGCTACATGTTGGCTTTTCTTCTGAGAGGGAGTGGGAGGACCAGCCTGGTTCTGCATACAACATTGAAATATGAATTGTGACTGTCTTCTCAGGTGCCAGACTCTCATTTTCCTGCCAGCACATCCAAGAGCAGAACAATACTTCTTAGGGGTGGGGGTACACCAGCATCTCTTTTATTTTCCTGATAAACCCAGGAAGGAGCCATGTTCTCCAGTGTCAGAAGCATGAAAATTTTCTCAGTGTTGCCTTGAAAGGACGTGAGGAGTGGATCAGAGACCCATTGCAACACTCTACCTGTATTCTATCAAATGTAATGACTCATTCATATAAACCAGTAGTGAAATACTGACCTTTTTTTTTTCACCAGGCAGATACTAAAGGTACCAAAAGAAGAGCCTGAAAATATCTGCAACCAAGAATATGAAATAGGGAAAACTGGCAGCCCTGAATGTAGATAGCTGGCTATCCATCCAAGATGTTTGCTTTCTAATAATAGATAGCTGAGAGAGACATATGGAGAAATTGAGCTCAAAGACTTTTATTTCCTATGTATAAATACACTGAAGTCACAGATTTCTATACAGCCTCCATCTGCCAAGACCAAATGCAAGGAGCAGACCCAAAATGAATGGCACAAAAAATGTAGAGCAGTAAACTCTCCATATTGAAGGGTTTGTTCCCTTTCCACCAGTTGGGTGTTTAAAAAGGTGTCCCAACCAGTTCAGAATTAATGGATTGATCCATAAAAAAAGTAAAGTTTTCTTTATATTGTCTTTTTCTATCAAATTGGTGTGTTGATGCCCAAATTGGTAAGAGGTGTTGCCAGACACCTGCATTTGATCACTTCTCAGCATCCTCTCAGCACTACCAGAAGCCTTGCAAAGGGGCTTGAAGCATTGTGAAAACAACTGTTGGGTGGGGAAAATCTGTTTTACATGTACTACGTGAAACTCATATCAATTGCTGGCCCCATTAATAGTACCTTTGAGTTCTAAAGGATGAAAATGTCATTTTCTTGCATAACCCATAAACAGAAATAGTTAATGTTCTTGGCATTTACAGTCTCCAGCACTTTTACACACCAGTCCAGCTGGTAACCTGTAAGTCTTATGAGATAATGCCTGTGAATGATACTCATCAAGTCTGCAAGGGGAGTCTGTAAGTCCCAGGAGAGCAATAGACTGACTACAGCTTTTACAAGTTCTGCCATAGCAGGAGTCTGAGATTGCAATTGCCAGGAGAGAAATATTTATGGGTCATGAACCTTCAGGCTGCACCAGGAGAGCTTTCAGCTCTTGTCAACAGCATATATAAACTCTGCTTTTATGTTACTCAGTTGTCCAACCATGGGCAAATTGAATTCCTGCCAGCACTGCCAATATCTGCTGAACAGGATGTAATTTCTTTTTTGTCATTTCTATGTGATGCATCAGGCAGAGTACGACAGATTTATTATTAAAGTCGTATGGGAGGCAAAAAGACTTTCTCACTTTTCCTAGGGAAATCAAAGCCTTGTACACTCTGGAAAGCCCTACGAACAAGAGGGAAACTTAAGGGACCAGAAAAGGGAAAGGTGGTGAAGGACATATACAGTACTGGACTAATTTCTTTTGTAACTTCTTTTGAAATTGTAGCTACAGAGCAAGGGAGGCTCTTTTGTCTTCAGGTATTTAGCATCCCACTTCCATTGCTGAGAAGCAAAGAAGGCACTTAATGTCTACTATTCCATTATCCCTTCAATAAACAACAAAAAAAAAGATTTAATTTTTCCAATAAATTCAAGGAGATAAATGAAATCAGAAAAGAACACTTTCTCAAAGATAGAAGACCAGACTTCATACAAAAGATTTTAAAAATATCTTGTTCCCTTCTGTAAATCTTGCAATCATTTATGAGGCATTTTCAGATCATTTGTGTTACACTGAAATAAAAATGGAAGCTATTATGACAGTAAGTCTCTTTTGGTGCATAGGAACATATATAATCAGCCATGAAACACCTTTCTGCTGAAGTAAGTCAGTCCTCAATTAAAGAGCAAATCTAATGTCATCTCTCAGTATATTTATAAAAGAGCAACTGCCATTACAAGCAGTGGCACAATTCACATCAATTTGCCTTGAACAGCCCCCTTTCAAACCATAAGAATGTATTTACTACTTAATGAGTCTTGGTACAGCTGTAATGGAGCTGTAAGAAGAGCTTGGCTGTTATTTTCCAGCTTTATCTGTTAATCTAATAAAAGATATAACTCCTTGCTCCAAACTTTGCCTTTCTGAAACAGTTCCTAGGAGCTGCACCTACTATTTTTAGCTAAGGAGCAGCACACATCATGTAAACCTCCCCCCAAGACTTCCCCTGTTTTTCTAAGACACTGGAATTTGGCATCTGCTCTGCCTGCAACAATGCCAGGATAAAAATCAGGTTGATGCTGTCCAGAGCCACGGTCTGACATGTAGGAAATATCGCTTTCATTCCAGCACGACCTCTGCAGGTCTCTCCTTATCCCTGTGCCCAGGTCTTATGCAAAGTCATATGTCAGCACTGCAGAAAGAAGGGAATTCCGAAGCTGACGCAGGAGGAACTGGAGCATGAGTGCCACGAAGTGCCCATGCCATGATGTCCCCCTGTCATCAGCAGCAGCCTCCTCTCTCCCACACTAGGGAGCAAATGTGCTGATGGGGAGTCAAGTTGTGTTGTCTTGGGAAGTGTTTTAAGACAGATGCCTTCTTCCTATTACTCATAAGGAAGTCCCATAGGCTCCCTATCCTTGCCACTGCAGCTCTGGGTGCAGAAGATGTCCCTGCTGTTCCCCTTCCTTCCTACAAGCTGCATTTGGGGACATTCATCACACCTTTCTCAGACCAGCACCCTGTACCCCACACTGGCAGTGATCATCTCCTTGCAAGTACCAGCCCCTGGTCCTCCGCCCACTACATACACCTGCAAAAACTCTGATGCTTCTTCAAATGAGAACAGGGTCGCTTTAAGCATGTTAGAAAATCTTCTCTTCGTAGCTGTAATTTCATAAGAAAGTGTGAGAGCAGGGATGGGTCTCTGTTCCCCATCTGAATGTGAAACCCACACTTGCCAGATCTCCCTCTGTGCTGCAGCAGAGCGCGGTGCAGCCTTGCTTAGGAGCCCCAGCACAGCCTGCAGTGCTTCCCCAGATATGCCCAATATTATGAATGCAAGAAGCATCTCTGCAGGCAGCAATCACCAGCTGCAGAGCACTGTACTGATGCTGGCTGGGCTTGGGAGCAGTCTGTGCTGCACACATCCGTCATTCAGTGGTATGGGAAGGCAGTGAGGAGGATGGTAAAACAGGAATTAAAATAAAACCATTTGGATGGAGCCTAGGCTGAATTTTATATATAATGGCAACATAGAAAAGCTAGCAATCTTGGAAAACACAGGTTTGAACAGCAATTCCGCTCTCCAGTCAAGGTTCATTTAAATATATATGCATTTGTAGTATTGTAGATGTGTACATACACATATATATAATTTATGTGACAAGAAAATAAAGTGTTTTCAATTTCTACACCCTCCACTGTGGCAATAATTTCTCAGGAACTGGAAACAAGAAAGTAAAGCCCACCTTCTGAGTGAGCTCAGAGCAAGCCAGGTCTCCTTTGCTTCAGAGCTGCCACTCGCACATAATCCAAGCTGCAAGTTTCCCAATCAGGGACACAGAAATGCTACTTCCACCCACTACCCTGACCCACTGCACAGAAAATCACATGCAAAAATTCACTTCAGGTCTGTGGCCAACCCCTGAGCTGCAGAAATAATTTGATTTTCCCTCACTCAAAGCTCCTCCACCAGAAAAAAATTAACAAGAGACTATCAGTAATCAAGAAGAAAACCAGGAGACTATCAGCAAGCATGAGGATCTGTGGAGAGAACATGCAGCAGCACAAGAATTGGCAGGCAGGAGCCAAGGAAATCCCCAACGGGGCACTGGGAGATGTGATTCTGCAGCAGAGCCAGTTTGGCATTAAAAACTCATCTGCACTGGGGAAATGCATCAGAAACAATCAGTAAAGATGTGAAAGAGCCTCAGGAGTGAGGATGTACCATGGAGTCCTTCACAGAGAGTCCCATTCTAGGATGCAAACGATGGGGATGGCAGCAGGGTTTGCTGCCCAGGGAGGAGGTGGATGCAGCCTCACGCCACATCAGAATATCCTCAAATGTTAATCAAATGGAAGTCTTTCAGTAGTGACTGGGCAGCCCCCAGAGGGCTTATTATTAGAGCAGATGACAGATCAGTATTAGAATGAGAAGCTGAAAAGCTCAGCCGGCTCTTCTGCAGTGCACACTGAGGAGGTAAAATTCACAGCACGTGTGAAATCACCAAGGGACCAAATGGAAAACCAATTGTTGTTACAAGGAGTTGTAGAATCATGGAATATCCCAAGTTGGAAGGGACCCACGAGGATCATCAAGCCCAACCCCTGGCTCCACACAGCACCACCCAAAATCCAATCCCTATCTCTGAGAGCGCAGTCCAAACGCTCCCTGAGCTCCGGCACTCGGGACCATGCCCACTGCCCTGGGCAGCCTGTTCCATGCCCACCGCCCTCTAGTGCAGACCCTTTCCCTCACCCCAAGCTGCCCCTCCCCTGACGCAGCTCCATGCCGTTCCCTCGGGCCCTGTCTCTGTCACAGAGAGCAGAGCTCAGCGCTGCCCCTCCGTTCCTTGTGAGGAGCTGCAGCCATCATCAGGCCTCCCCTCTGCCTGCTCTGCTCTGGGCTGAGCACACCAGGGGCCTCAGCCGCTCCTCATCAGTCTTACTCTCTGGACCCTTCCCCATCTTTGTAGCCCTCCTCTGGACGCTCTCTGATAGTCTTATGTCCATCTGAAGTTGCATTGCCCAGACCTACACGCAGTTGTTGAGATGAGGCCACACCACTCCTTGGTGTGAAGTCGAAGGGCAGGTGCTTCTCAGATTGCGCTGGTTAACAGCTTCTCTGCCTTAGGTGATATCAATTAGTGCTGGGCAATTCTATACTTCCGATTTCTCTCAAGACATTGCAGGGTAGCTACTGACTGAACATGGCCACTTGTCTCTCCAGTGTCTGATATGATAAAGATCTTTCTAGGGTCACGTCTTCTAACAAGTGAAGAAAACCACATGCTGGTGAAAGAGTGGTGCTAGAACTACATTCATGTAAAAGCCAATATTTTCCAACAATTTTAGTTGCAACATCCATTTAGGTACCTTTTGGTGCTTGCTATAAAGTGTACTTTCTTCAAGCAGTGTGACAAATAAGATCAAAAAGCACAGGTGCTGTTGATTTATTCTGATCCTTTTCAATCAGCTACACTTTACTTAGGGATATTGTTCAACAGTGTAGTAAGTAATGTAACAAATGTCTTTAATTTGGCATCTAATGCATAAATTAAGAAGTGCCACCTACTCCATACAAATGCCCAACTTCTTTCCCAACTGTGGAACAATTTGAGTTGGATTGGACTTGTGGAGATCATCTGGTTCAACCAAATGCTTCAGTTTGAGAACTTTTCATCACGGAATCACAGAATCTTAGGGGTTGGAAGGGACCTCTGGAGATCATCTAATCCAATTGCTCTGCTGAAGCAGGTTCCCTATTGTACTTTCCTCCTGAGAGGAAAGTCCTCTCATCCTTACACACCCAAGCACTACATGGGAAGTATAAATACTTCCTCTGCAAACAGAGTGATACACTCTGAACTAGCTGATGAGGAAAGAGATCTTGGAGTGATGAGAAGTTATTCTGTGAGAACATCAACTTGGTGCTCAGGAAAGGACAAATGGGAGATTTAGAAATGCAGTGCAGAAAGGCACAACAAAGGACATCTTGCCAACCACCAGTATACCAAGCATAGCTCATTTCTTTCAAGGAGCAATACAAAAAGAAGCTCCACTTCTGGGTCAAGGAATCAGTGCAGGTCTGTCATGAGCTGGTGGGTTCAAATTAATCGCTTGCAGTCTCTCCAAAGATTGCTGAAGACGCACAGTGCTCAGAGGAGTACCTGACACCATCTTGCTCTGTCTTTTTTCACTCCATGCTGCAGCACTTGAGCAAGATTTGCTGATTTTGCAGGATAAAGCATGGAGACACAAAAGAAGCTAACTTGTTCAGTCTGGAGGGAGAAAGCCTATAGGAAAGGATGAAATTCCTCAAGGTGCACTAACCTCTTTAACTGCCCTGCTCCTAAAGGGCATGTGATGGAGAATGATGCCTGCTGTTACAATCTCTTCCTCTTTCCCTTTGCACTGATGTATTTTCCACATTGCTTACTAGGCCTCCATGCCCAAGAGGAACTCTGCCTACTTTTTTACTCAGTCTGCAAAGCCTCACAACCTGAGTCATAGAAAAAGTAAAAACCTCTTTTATTGAACTGCCTGCTATCGCTTAGATGGAGAAATATAACACCCCAAGATGAGTTATTGGCCCAATTTTCACCCATGAAATGTGCATTATTGGTGATAGACTGTATTTGAGCGTGCATGGTATATCTGTGTAGCTTTTGCTATGCGTGGAGCCTGGAATCCTCCACCTTTCTGCCTGCATGTGGTGTAGACTCTTCCTGACTGGCAGCTCCCTGCATCCCACAGAAAAACCCCATTTGGTACAGTTTTAATTTGCATTAAATCTACATTTTTAATCTAGACTAGAGAATTAATGCTATAAATATGAAACAAACCTTCAGAGGGAATCTTCTCTGTGTCATTGCCACTGCGCTGGCACTGGGCACCACTGAGCAGAGCCTGGCTCCAAACTCTTTGCACTTTCCTTTCAGGGATTTATGGACATTGATGAGATCCCCCTGAGCATCCTCTTCTCCAGGCAGAAGAGTCTCAGCTCTCTTGGCCTCTCCTCATAGCAGAGATGCTCCAGTCCCTTCATCATCTGGCAGTCCTCCACTGGACTGTTTCCAGCATGCTTAAATCTCTCAAAATGGTTTGAAAATGGTCCATACCTTTAAAACTCTCCCCTATGGAAGTCCAAGTATTTCAGTCTCATGAGGCTGGGAGGGAGGGGTGTGCCATCTGCTTGTCAGTCCTCACTTTCAATTTTATTTCCAAAGGATGAAATGCAATTAAAAATACCTCCATGTGAGGGCAGGCCCAGGGCTGTGAACATTCCTGGCTCAGGCTGCATATCACAGGTATCATGAGAAACAATTTTCTTTCATTTTCTGCCCACCAGAAGAAGTGTTGGGCACAGATAATGAGCATCGTTGTAACAGCAGCAGGTAGGGCTCACAAGCTGTAGTTTAGTTTCTTTAATCCCTGGGCATTTAGCCCTAAATGACATCTTCATCACTGCTGTCTAACAAGGGAAGATAGTTCTACCTCTTTATTATTATGCCACTGACACATAGCTGAGGAATGCCAAGACCCACTCATCATCTTCCCACAAGTCATCTTCCCCAGAAATACCGAGCTGTGACATCTGCTATAGGATGAGCTGAGCTGCACCTTAGATGCTCTACTTCTCTGCCAGGAACTGGGAAGGAACAGCTTACATGTCAACTTTCACTCTGTGGACATCTACCCCATGCAAACCTATTCCTTCTTCCCACTAGCTGGGGCCTCTCTTGGTTGCACCCCTGCTTTAAAGTCAGAAACGTAATACAACATTACCCATAGGCAGGGGTAGAGAGGAGAAAGACGGAGAAAGACCTCCCCACTCCAGCAGTAGGAGTGAGGTCCAGCACAAACAACTTGCCCTGCTCCAGCAAGCTTTGTAAAAGTTTTCTCCTTAGCTGAGCCAGTGCTGGGAAGGCTGCACATCCTCACGAAGAACCTCATTCCTGGCATAGCGTTATGAGTTTGAGACTTCTCTGAAAGGCTTTGGTTTGCTATATATGCTGTGTTTGTAATGGTCTGCCATAAGAATTGTACCTGATATCTGACAGATCTCAAATGTCTGGGTATATAATGTACTTTGCAAAGATGTAATTAATTGTACCTTCCGTGGCAGGGAACCTAAGCAGCTATTTTAAAATCTAATTTATATTAAAGCAAGTAAAGTTAATTGCTTGCCCATAAGAAATGAAAAAGAAATATGCACTTTGGAAGATCACCAAAGGTCTCCAACCAATGTAAATTTAACGTGCTTTTGTGCATCTTGGAGTAAAATTGCTTTTTAGTAGTTTAATCAAGGGTTCTAGGAATTCCTGTACAACACACTGCTAGGAAACCAGCTTGCCCATAAATGCCCGCTGGAGGTGTTGGAAGGCTAAGTTCAGTGGAATCAATACAGATCATAATCCCACAGCAAAGGGTCAAGTTCTTTCTCGGGTTCTAAAAGAAGTGATATTACTGAAAACAAACATAATGTGTTACATATATCTTTATTAAGTAATAATTAGTACTACCAAATGTGTAACCCAGCAAAGTATAGAAAAAAAATACACACTATTGTTTAATTCTTTATCATTCCTTACGGCACTGAGGTTTTTTGCAGGAATGGGAAAAAAACAAACACTCTGTTGAATGAGTGGGATGAGGCCAAATTTAAGTGCTCTACAAACATTTTAGGGGATGTGGTAGTGACTCCTCTGTCATTTTCACTTTCAATCACAGAACAGCGTTACCTCTGATTTTGAGTGGTTTCAGGAGAGCAGCCAAGTGCTCAAGAGCTGAACTTGTCAAAACCTTTCTTGGTTTGGAAATCTCATGAGTTTTGGCTTCTGACAAGACTTTTACTACCCACTGGCTCTAGTGAACTGAAAATATTCCTAGAAAAGGAGATCTTCCAACATCTCTGTGCCTGTGAGCTCAGCTGAAGCCAGAGCATTCAGAGGGAAGCTGAACAGAATTAAAAGAGCAGAAGCTTTTGACTTGGATCAAAATGTTTTCAGTTCTAATACATGTCACTTCTGAGAAAAAAAAATGTAATTGTATTTTAATACAACTATTTGGGAAGCTGTATGTGCTCTAGTCGTATAAGACTACATCATAAAAGCTTTTGTGACAGAGGCACAGAGTATATAGCAGCAAGTGGGAAAGTGACCTGCACCTGCCCCAGTGCTTTCAATGGAACTTGGCTTCTCTGTGACATCTGGACGCTCAAGCTGTGAAAGTCTGATTGGCCCTGCTTATCAAATTCTGCCCTTAAATGAGCACACACAAAACAGTGCAGCTTAAGACCAGGAGATATTGTAGGACTTGAAGCCTGCTTTCCATTCCTGGAGGAGCATTTTGCCTACACTCTGTTTCAATGCCTCTTTGTAAAATACAAACCTTGCTTCTTTAACCCACAATGAGTGAACCCCAGATAAATGCATCCCACCCAATGGGACATGTCACATGCATGCAGGTGTTCCAGCTCCTCTCCCTGATGGGGTGAGATGTGAGCAGATCCTGGCACAGATTCTAAGTGTACTAAAGACCAAGATAATATCTAGTTGAGTCGTGGAGATAGGTGAATGTGCTCAACATCATGCAAGCTGGTTGCACAGAATAACCACTATTCAAAAGATGATGTCATAAAGCTGAGTTTGATTATAAGAGAGAAGAAGTTGTTCCTGATTCTGAATTAGGTTTCCCAAGTTCAGCCTTTTGAAATTGCATGGGTGTAACCATGAAGGGAAAGACTATCCTCAGTGAAACCAAATATCTCCATTACTCAAGGAACAATCTCTCATTATAGCACTGGTGTCCATAATTAATTAGAATCCATGGAGCTAGTCCATTTCAATATTTCTAATTTCATCATTTGGTAATTAATCTATTTTTGGTGACAAGGTGCTTACTGTCACATCTGTTCTTAAGCCTTGTTAGAGAATGATCTGAAAAATAGATGAGAGGTATGTTGCACATTTGTTTTTCAGTAGTTGGAAACACTGCAAGGGAAAACAGGTATGTAACACACATAAATCTTTCCCATCTCCTGAAATGTCTGTTTTTATATTCTATTATTTGAATATGCCTGTAAACCAATAATTATTAATCTCAGGGATGTTTTTGCTTATTATGTTTTTTAGGTTTGGTACTACACAGTACCAATCACAGAGACATAGTTCAATTTATCACTTTTTTTTCAAGTGGAAAAGATAGAAACAGTAATAGTAGTAGTTATTATTGGTTGCATGAAGAGATAGAACTGGAAGAATGAAAAGCAGAGTAACAAAACCCATCTGCCACAGTATATAGCTAGAGACACAACTGTCCCCAGAAAATTGTTTCATCATCCCTTCAGAAAGAGTGGGTATAGGTCAATTGATTTATTTGTCACTATCCTCCCTGCTGTAGGGTCAGCCTGATTGTTTGTCCTGCAGAGACCTCGGGATTTCATCTGGACAGATTTTGAGGGGGGAGGTGTGTGCCTCCACACGTACAAGTGGTGGTGCTATCAATCTTCTTGACTCACCCATCATCATTCTCCAATGAGTTGTGATGTGTGGCACTCCTGACAGACTCCTTCACCTCTCTCTGAGCCATAGGAGCAGCTGCAGGACTGTAGTACTCTAAAGCTGCCACAGCAGATCTCAAACCTTTCGCTTTCTTTGCCTCTCCCTGTGTCTGTGCCAGCAATGTCTGCTATCTCAAAGCATAAAAGTTCTGGCTAAAATCATTGCTTATTCCAGTGGCTTTTCTACATATAGCATACCACCTAATCAATCAAGTATCTAAAAGCTCATAAGAAATAGCAACACTTTGGCTAACATAAACCTCTTCTGTCCAAGGTTTTCTCACTGCTTAAAGTACCAGCAGAACAGATTTTCTTACCAGCTTCTAAACAATTTTTTTTGTGTTTGTTCCTCACAAGACCAACTTTCTTCCAAATTTTCATAAATTCCTCACAGACTGGCTGCAAACCAGTGTGGTAGTTGCCAAGGGCACAAATGCTATCAGTTCATGATAAACAGGGCTTGCTGACCACCTGTTTAACATAGAGCAGATGGGAGAGATGTGGTACAGCCAAGACTGGGCAATACCTACTCCACCCCTCTCCACAGTTCTAACTCAGCTGTGCTGGACTCACACATCCCTGACAGACGTATTGAGCTCAATCAGCACAGGGACACATGCTCAGAAAGCAAACCTCTTCAATGACTGTAACAGGAGTTCAGGCACAGGAGGGTTTTGAGCTCACCATTGCCCAAAGGTAAGCTTGGAGACTTGACCTGTCTCTACTGGTAAAGGGCAGATATTAAAGGACCGACTTTCTTCCTGCCAGGAGCAAACCCCTCCAGGCAGTTTTCATCCAGCCATCCTGTTTTGGAGATGGAAAGAATTTATCAGGATGGTTTCCAAGCTGATCTAAGTTCCAAAAGTCTTTTTTTCAACCTGTTTAATTTACGAGTGTGGGTGAAGCCAAGATGTCCTGCTCTATTCCCTTTTCCATGAACCATGACTATGTTAAACCTTGAGAAGCAAAGATTTCAGTTTGACAGTTCTTTTGTTACCATATATTCTAAATATACCTTTGAACTGGCAGGTTCACTGAGACTGTTGTCTTCTTTAACTTTTAGGTCTCAGATTCCTTTTCTATGGAAGCTTTGCACTGAGAAATACAATGAGGAATTCTTCAATGACAGCAAGATGCAGCACTAGGTGCAATGCTATATTCTGGGTAAATGATACCATTCAAAGGACAGGGCAGAACATGAATAACATTGATTTCCAGAACAGCTATTTCAGGACTTAGCAAAGTTTGGGCAGGTTGTTCTCTGATCTGGTTCATCCGACAGGAGGCTGTGTCCCACCCTGGCAGACAGCAATATGGCCTGAGTTACATGCAGCTTCTCACCTCCTGCTTGGGTCATAGCATTACTTTATGCTTGGGCTCACTATTGCCTTATGGAAAACATGAAGCACCCTGCACTATCACTGTGCTAATGAAGGGGTTTCCAAACCATACTTTACACTCTACAGTGGCTTACAAAGAGGACTTCTATCATCACGGCACTTTCTGACCTTCTTCAAGGACATCTGAAATCACCTGGGGTTCAAGGATGAAGGCCTGAATGGAGGCTTAGACCCTCCAAGGGTGAAGCTGTGCAGGAGGAGACTTGATGAAGCCAGTCCAAGCAATGGGATGCACTTTCAGGACCTCACAAACAAAAGCAGCAGCGTCAACTACAGAGAGCAGCTTGTCTGACAGCTTTCATCTGTCTAGGTGAACCATACCTTAAAAGTGCTGCTTTTTTTTTGCATTAGCTCTAAATGGAGTCTAGAGAAGCAGCTCTGGTATAAAAAATTATGTTCTCCAAGTTTTAATGGGTGAATCCATCTCCAAGCAACTAGCTGTGCTATGGCTGCCCATACAAAGAGCTGTAATTATAAACAGAAAGGTTTGCAATCATAAAGCATGGACATATGGACATATACCAATTTTCAGATTAAGTTGTATAAATTGAAGTAACTACATTTTGTGGATGATTTGGAAAAAGAAAAGCACAGATTGTTTGATCAATTCTACTACTGTATAAAATCTATTCTTTCATGGATTTTGAAGTATTTTCTTTTTTAACATCTCTAACCTTCAATTAAACAGGGTGTTTTAAGGCTTTTATGGTTTTAAACGTTTTATGAAGATAACTTTCAGCCACTTTACCAGCACAAGTGTGTGAATAAACTGTTGTCTCATTAGAATGTCCTTTATCCACCTGAATAACTCAACACTGGCAGCATTTCAGAGCACAAAACTTGGCGGAGAAATAGCCTGACTACATATCCAAAACTAGCCCTGAGTACTTCCTGTGGCATGCTAACTTGTGTACTTTGGAGGTGCACAGATATTTTAAGAAAGTTAGAATGCTGCTGTCAGCTTGTAAGTGATTTCATTTCACCAATTACCACAGCATCGATGTGACTGTAGATGTCACAGGTCTCGTGAAGTCCCTGCCAAATTAGAAAAAGGGGAGGGATGAACCCTTGGAGCCTCCTCCTCCACTGCTGGAGGCTAGGGACTTACTTACCGAAGTTTTAGCATTTTTGCTGAACACAGAACTGGAAATTCTAATTGCTGTCAATGAAAGTTTTAAAGTTCCAACTTCTTCATGCAGCACTGTGGAAAGGCAGCATGGTGGGCAGGAGCAGGGCCGGCAAAGAGGACTGTGATGGGACTGAATCTTCGCAAAGTCCCATTACCTCACAGATCCATTTACTCCTCTTCATCCTTCCCAGATCTTGCCACCACAGTTGTCTGTTTTTGGTGGCTTCCCTGTGCCATGCTAGACCACAGCGTGTGTGTCTATGTTCAACAGCATATGAACTCCTCTGGTGCCTTCCTCCACCAATTTCAGACTGGGAAACAAAGATAAACTGGGTGTAAAGCCATGCTTTCCTGATCCTTTCCAGGCTCCTGAGCAGTCCTGTGGCCATCACTCCAGCGCAGATCCCTGTCTTGCACATCGGCCCTATGTTAATGTTTCACATACAGCTTTAGCTGCCCCATAAATCCTCAATGCATTGCTCGCATCACCCTGTCTGTTCACCACAATTACTGCTGCTTTCCCCTTGTCTCTCTAATAACTCAGTGAAAGCAGCAGAAGGCCAGGAGAGTTAATGCTGTCTCGTCAAATCTTGAAAGATCTACTTGTAATCCCAATCGGTTCTTTTAAGGAGAAGCAAAAAAATAAAGAAAAAAAGAGCAAGAGCATGAAAATGTGTTTGCAAAGGCTGAATACTGATGTTCAGTTTCCTGACATGATGAATTCACCCAGAAAAGCTGCATCTCAAGCATAAAAGAATCTGTTAAGAAAAAGACACTGCAGGTAGCTGGGCAGAGAGAGAGACATCATGGCTGTGACCATAATTTTCCTCAGGTAATATCCCTGTCAAAGGCACTGGGACTTCTGTGCACATGTAGGATGCAGAGCCAGCCACTGAGCAGGTGAATTCCAATTCAACTCTTCAGCCATAAGATAAATCCTGAGTGCTTATAGAGATGTGAAATCTGTTTTATGGCCAGTGCAGAAGAAGAAAACCCTTCAAAAGCCTTCTTTAGTGTCTGCATTCCTTCCTTACGCTTCTGTCTCTTTCAATTCCTTTGACTTTCAGCAACAGGAACAAGGAAAAAACAGCAACAAATTGCATTAGTGTGATGTACAAATTCCTGTTTACAAGCTACAGACAGCAGCATCTTGGTGATAGCTGCAACAGACCAGTGTGAGATGAGCCCCCCCACCACCATGCTTATTACAAGCTGGATGCAGGCCCAACTCCAGCTCCACTAGTCAGTGCTGCTCCTCACCCCTTCAATGTGCCACTGTGTCAGCGGAGGGTCAGGGACTCAACACCATTACAACATCCTGCTGCCTATGGGTCTCTCCAGGCATCTCCTTGTCTGATTTCTGACCGTCCCATTTTTTCCTTCCCTCCAAGAAGAGCTATTTTCCTATTGCTGTTCCCATCACATTTTCTGTTCCAGAGGGCAGGGAAACATTCAGTGTCTGAAAGGAGAGCTAACAAAGACTGAGCACAAGTCTGTGCTCAGGAGTTGAGGCACCCAAGTAGGAAGGAGTCAGAGCCTGGTTCTCCTTCCTCAGGCTATCCAAGCATGCTGGTGAGACAGGAAGAAGGACAGCAACGGAAGCTCTGCACTTGTCTTTGCCCTGTCTTGCTCGTCTTGCCCACATGCCCCCAATTCTTATGTGTCTCTCTACCATATTGTTACATAGCTGGTTATGAGTATCATTGTAGAAAGTTTCGTGTTTTGGTTTGGGGTGGGTTTTTTTTTGTTTGCTTTCTCTCTGACTGATTCTGCTCCTATTTTCCCAGAGCTCCTATGCAGAATAGGAAGGAAGAGATCCCACAAAGCCCACTGTTCTTTTTCATAGATTTTCAGCAATGTATCCAGTGAGGCAGTGCATCCAGTCACATTTCAAATCTGTGTATTTTGGCAATCTTTTCACTGAATTAATTTGAAATACATGAGGAGATCATGATATCTTTATGATTTCTTTTTTGGGGATATTAGAGGAATCACACCAAGCCCTCTACAGAATAATGGACAGCATATTTATTACTTCTTCTTTAGACTCCATCACTTGTCCTTGCTAGGGTACCAAGACACTCATTGTGTGTTGGATATAACTGTTGTAATATCAATTGCCAGTGTACTAAAACACAATTTGCCTGTTTGCAAGATGCTAAGGACCAGATGAAATGAATTATGCTTCTGCTTGAATCTGGGAAGGAAGGTCCCAGGAGCATAACAACAAAGTATAAATAACATCCATCCTGGCACATCTGACAAATGCAAGCTATAAAAAAAAGTTTATAACATGTTCCAACAAACTTAAGATCTTCCATATAAAAGACCAAAAGCTTCAATGCTGTGCATGCACAAAACAAACAAACAAGCAAAAAAGAAGAAATCAAGTGTATCCATCTTAGTTTTTTTCAGGAACAGAATCTGTTACTGGAAGGCCACTTACAAAGGCTGGGGTCATGTGAAATATTTGAAGCTGAATCTATCCAGATTTCAACCCTGCCACACGACAGGATGTTTGGGATAAGGATTTTGTTTGTAATGTAAATCAGGCCTGTGCCTCTATCTTACCCTAGGAAGGCTTTTCAGTACTCACTCAAACTAGGCAGACCTGGTAAGGTGACTAAGATGAGATTCCCAATTTCATTTTAGCAGGAAGGTCATTATTAGCATAGAATCATAGAATCGCTCAGGTTGGAAAAGGCCTTAAAGATCATCAAGCCCAACCACAACCTATCCATACTACCCTAACTCTAACAACCCACTGATAAATCATGTCCCTGAGCACCACATCCATACAGAAGTCCTAGGGCTTGTCAGTTAAAAACGGTACAGATCTATGACGAAAAGACAGGCCTTGCACTGTGATATATATATAAGGCACGAAAGATGGAGAGCAGAGGAAACAGTGGGGAGTAACAAAGCAGCCCCAGAAGCAGCCTCAGCACACTCTGTATAACCAGTGCCAGCATTTTTGAAAATGTCACAGGAGGAATGGTTTTAGAGGGGAGCCTGAATACTAACAGTGAGGTAGCTTTGCTGCTATCCATCTGGAGCTCCTCCACACGCAGATAAAGTCATCCAGCAAGTAATCTTCCATAGGTGACATCAGACTTCTCTTACACTCTCTCTTAAGCCGGGGGGAAAAATGAGAAGTTACATGCTGGAAGATATTACAAGTGCTTTATCCAAGCTGCCAGATATTTGTGGAACAGAATCAGGAGCTGACAGAGAAAACTCCAGTTTGGCAAAACCAATTGGTTTTGCAGAAGCGTATTTATCTCAAGGAACCTGCAAGAAGTCCAAGTGAGGGTAGATGTTTTAATAAAAGCCAGAGAGAGGGAAAGACCTCATCTGACCTGCAAAATCTGGATGCTGCTTGTTCATTCTAAGTGGTAAGGCTGAAACGTGCTGTAAATGCCATATCAGAGAGGACTCACAGTTGCAGCCCAGAATAACCAATAATGGGCATGGCTAATGTGAAGTCTAGGTTCTAGCCATGCCTGTGCGTAAATTGAGCAGCAATGACATTTCTACGCTTTGCATCCCAAGAGGGTTCTCATGTCATTATGCATCTCGTCATACATCAGACATTCTTAGTGAATGTATTTTGAAAAGTTTGCAATTTCCTTTTGACAAAAAACAAAGTTTTTTTTTCGTAAGATGGAGTTCTTGTTTTCCAGCCCAACTGAGCTTTAAGCCATGGTTTTCAGTTCTTCATGCAAATAATTTGGAATAGGAACATAGAAAGGTCTGGGTACAGACTGAATGTGAACAGTACAAATCAATATGCATAAAACATACTTTTAACTCACTCCCTTCCCGTAAATCCAAATTTGATAGAAAGTGAAGTACAAATCTTCTTACAAGGCTGAAAATGTTTCCAAATTTCCCCTCACCATTTAAATTACACTGAGTGCCATAGAAAAGATACCCTTTAGAAATAACAGGTGATTAAACAGCCTGCCTCATCTGTAAATAAGCATGGAATTCAGTGTGTTAGATAAGTTATTTGATTTTCACCTCTTAGTCAAGCTCAAGTTTTGTGACTGCTTACCAGGGAGTCTCCTCCTTCTTTTCTTTTGCAATAAATCCCAAATTGCTGTTGAAGCCAGGGACAGGGAAATGGAACTGCTGTCCAGGCATGTAAGCCTTTCGCTGGGCAGCCATCTGTAATCCAAACACAGAACTCTAACATTATTATTCCAGCCCCGTATGAAAGACTGCAAAACATAAACTCAACCTCCAGTTTCACTCCGACTAATGCTCATACAGCTTAAGGCTCAAATGATAATGTTCAGCTATGAATATTTATGTTTTATATGTAGCTTTGTGGTGGTTAGAGGCTTAGTACACCTTCGACTGCTTCTCCTTGCCTAAGCAGACAATACAGGACCATGTTTTCTTTGTGGCAATCACTTCTGAAATCTCCAAGACAGAAGGAATATTACACATCATGAAATTTCCTAGAGTTTGCTCCATTCCAATGGGATGGCTAAAAAATGGGAAGAGCCTTACTGATTGCAGAATTTACTTCCAAGAACCAGCAGCTTTCTGATGTATGATAATCTAACCAGCTCTCTTGTGCCTGCAGCCAAAATTGTAGCAAGGTGCTAATGGACTCCAGAAATGTCTCTAATGTCTCTGTTGAGATTCTCCACCTAATAGATATTTGGTAAATCATTCAGTACTGTCATATGTTTTTCTCTAATTTATTCTCTGAAGACATAGGAAACAGCTTTCTGAGCTTCCCCATTAGAAAAATGCCATTCAGACATTAAAGGTAAACATTCATTATTGTATCTACAAACATAATGGTTGGAAAATCACATAAACCCAGCTGGAAAAGGTGCACAGTAATGAAATAAACTAGTGGAAATATGATCTGAAAGGTAAAAATGGGTTATAAAAGCAATAGTGATTGCATTTGTTATATGATTACAGTACTGTCAAAACTAAAGGCTGCAACAGCTCTGCAGTCACTGATAACTTATTCATAAGGCACGGTCATAAAAGACTATGCATTAAAGAAGACGTTGTAAAATAACAATTAGGTAACTGAATGTACTCTAAAATGCAAACACTGAATGAAGAGATGAATCAAGAGAGAGAAAGCTGCATTTTAACAGCTGTGTTCTCTCTCTCCAATTCTGATTTAAATGCTGTCAGGTAGAACACAAGTGTCTAGACTGTGCCAGTTAATGTGCATCCAATACAATTAAAGGAAGTAGTAGTGACACAGACCATTTCCCCAGTGTGTCTGACCATGAATCTTTAGCGACAGTGACTCAGGTACACTAATTACAGTTCCAGGGAAAGAAATAGGAGGAGACCCCAGGAATATCCACCCTTCCATTAGAATCATTACATCCAGCCTTCATCATCATCAAGCACTTCTGTGAACCTTTCTGTTTTTGTGACCCTGCTGTACTCATGAAATCTAAAAGGTTTTCTAAAAGGAAAGTCAAAGCTGCCAGTGTGATCATAGGATATTTATTGCCATCTGCAATTGGCTGTGCTTCTTAACTTGACTCTTCTCTCCAGACTGGCTCGCAGCTGTATACTGAGCCAAAAGTTTAGTTTTGTTTAAAGGAAATTTTAGGTCTTAGATAAACTGTCAGGGACATGAGAACAGCCACAGACAGAGCAATGGTCCATCTAGTTCAGCGTCTCCATTGGGACAGGGCAGAGTATGACAACAGGATAAGCACTCATTAAAACCTGTCCTGATTATGCTCCCTGTCTCCTGTCATTTGTAGCTCTCGCATCTCCTGGACCATGTGCATGAACAAAAAGTGTTAATGTACAGAGATAAAGTGACAGAAATGAACATCAGTAACCGTCCAGAATTAAAGTTGCCCTTTATATTTCTCATTATAAAGCACATTCTTCAGAAAAAGTATGCAACTTTTTTGCAGCCTCTGAGTATGCTTTACTCCTTTTTCTTTTAGAAGCATGAATATATATACTGGGTGCTAAGTAGAGTTGCACGAAATTCCCTTTTGACTCAGCAGTCTTCTGTGCACCATCTCACGGTCATTTTAACTGTAGCACAAAGCTAGGATTTCGTATTCAACCACTTTCTCACTATGATACTTAAAATTTTATCAGCATCATTGTTTTCCTGATGCATAGCGTCCATTTGATTACACTTGAATACATTTTGTGCAGCAAGCCCAACTCATCCAGCAATCCAGACTGCTCTGTAGGTGTGGTTCCTAATCTCTATGGGTTTTTCTACAGTCTTTGTGAGATCTGCAAGTTTTATCCTGGCTTCCAGTTGAATACTAAACATACTGAGTAGTACTGAGTCTTGCACAGAGGCTTGAAGACTCTCGTGAGACACATCTTAATCAGATGATGATTTCTTATGAAAAGTTTCTTGATTTATTCAAACTCAAGTCAATTCAATGTATTTCTAGGAAAACTGCTCTAAAAGTACATCTTATCCTCTACTTACGTCTTGCTTTCAACGAGCAATTGAGAGAAGTCTGCTGGTGAGTCTGGCCTCAAGTACGGCTGTGCTAAACTAAAGTGGACCACAGCGTAATACGTATAGCAATAAAGTGAGCGGGATTGTGATTGGGATGGAGAAAAACCTTTTACACGGGTAGAGAATGCCAATTAATGAGCAGCAGCTGTTTGTGCCAGTGTGAGGCACATGCTCCCAGCCCACTGCCCACCGTAACCTCCACAAAAATTGAGTCAAAATCAGGTCTGTGGAGACAGGGAATACTTGAGACTATCAGAAACAGGGAAAAAGGGCAATGAGGGAGGTGGGGACATTGACTTGGATTCTGGTCTGTGGGTCCGGGAAAAGAGAAGAGGGTGGAGCTTCTGATCCAAGTGCACAAAGGATGGGTGATGTGGGAGCCACAGCTTTAAGGATGTGCCACGGCAGGAGTGGGACACCTTTATAGTAAAGCCAAAAGGGTTTTCTCCCACATAGATGCAAATCTTTCTCCTCCTCCACCTCATTTTTGGGTAAATATGATTCTTTCTCACCTCCACCAAATAACTGGCTACCAACCTATTTGACATACATATTCTTCATATTGTGCAGGTCTAACCTGTCAGTCAAAATAACAAGAGGAATCATCAGCTTCAGTCTCTTTACTTGTAATATGTATAATCTCAGAAAAAAAAAAAAAAAAGAGAAAAGAAAAGAAAAGAAAAGAAAAGAAAAGGGAAAAAAAAAGAAAGAAAACAGATTTGCTTGATTATGTATAACTTGAAATACTAAAATACCCCTCTGTCCTGTCTTGCCAACCAAATAAATCACAGGCCACTTCATGCTATCTGAATGCAAAGATGTTACAGGGCAGCTTTGGGAACATCTACCAAATCTCATTAAACACTTCCACTGATAACATAATAACGTGCTAATTATTGTTCAGCTGCCATACTACACTCGGAATCAGAGTGCTCCTTTCTTGCTTTTTGTAACGCTGCACTTTGGTTCCATAAAAAGAGAAATCCTATAACAGTTTTGTTTTGAAATACTGGCTCACCCAGCAGGTTGCACATTTTCAAAACTCAGCTTTTCTCACTCTGGTTTCTGGGACACATCATTCTTTAACCTTGGGCTGCTCTCCTGACAAGGTGAAAACTCATTAACCGCCTCCGTATAATTTAAACACACAGCTTTGTTACTATGCTGGCAGCAGCCCACGGGGATAGCAGGGATCCTGTAGCAGGAGCTTGTTCTCGTGGCTGGTTATGCCCTCAATAGCTTTCTCTGGGACAGAGGATAATTACCTTCCCAATAACAGAACTGCAGTACCAAAAAACGCAAATGTTTTATGAACTCATATAAAGTAAGCACACCTCCAACAGGACAGTCACATAGAGAGTAATACAAACAGTCCGTAGGGGATAAACTCCTCTCCCCATCTCCAGGTACCTCCTGGTACAAGTGACAATAGCACATACATATCTTCCAGCTCTTGTGTCAATCACGTTTCCTCAGACTTCCCCACGTGTTTTTATTTCTAGGCTGAATGCTAAGCAGAAATTGTCAACTTTCCAGATTCAGTTCGGGTGATGCCAAAATCTCTTGAGCACAACTCAAGGAAGTCAGAGTGGAAGATATTTAATTCACTAAAGAAAGAAAATACTCCAAAAAGCTCTCCAGAGTGCAATAAGGGCCTGCATACAGAGAGCTCTGAGCTGTGGTTTGGCATTGACATTCACAGCAACAGAAAGCCTCCAGCATTTGGGTAGTCCCAAAGTCAGCCACCTCCTGCAGTGTTTCAGGTGCTGCCTAAAGCTACTTGTCATTGACTTTGATGAAGATACAGTGACAGTCCAAGAGCAGCAGCAAGGGAGCAAGGAGAGACAAAAGAAATAACAGTCCAGCATGATGTTTAGTAACCAGCATTTCCTATATGTAATTAAAATAATGGCATGAGATGGTTTTGAAAGGATCTAGCTATTCACTGCTACTCACTTCTACTCACTGCTCCTCTTTTTCCTCATTCATCTCTCTTCTTATCACTTTCCTTTACTGAACTATAGAGGCTTTGCCTGTTCTTCCCTTTGCACTAGAGTCCTTTTCTCCTCTTCTCTTTTAACTGAATCTTTTGGATCAGGAGCTGACTGACCATCAGCTTACAGGCTGCCCAGAGCTAAGCAAGGACAGCAGCACCTCCGAGGAACCTCATTTCTCATCACACTTTGCTATGTGTAAGGCTCTGGTTGGGGCTAAAGGCCTCATCCAGTGTCAGGAACAGTAAGAAGTGAAATAGAATTAACCAGATTCCTACAGGATGATGTATGGGCATCTTCTTATAGTCATTTCTGTTCAGAGCAGACCTGGAAATAGGCTTGGAGATGGGCTGACCACCCAGGTAACACAAGACTGAGCAGATTAAATCACTGGGATCATTTTTCCTTTTTATCACCTAGTTCAGTGGTAGTGGAAATAGATCATCTGGGGACTTGCTCATGCTGGCAAGCAGGACAGACCTGGAGACAGCAGGTGTGTGAGGATGAGAGAGATCCAAGGTGAAGCTGGGAAATCCTCGGGTCGGGGTCAGGCCCAACGGAGGTACCCTGGGTCAGACACAGTCCCAGGATGTCCTGGCAGGGCTGTGAGGAGGGGGACGGACCAAGGACAGGCTGGGACAGCAACCCTCAGGGCCCACGACTGGCAGAGCAGGGCTGCGGGAGCTGGAGCCCAGCCCAGATGCAGCACTGCTGAGGTGGAGGCTGGTGGTCCTGGGGTTGACATGAGGTCCTGGGCACTAGGCAGGTGGGGGGAACATTGAGGAGGCCTGGCAGGGCCAGTAGGGGCTATTAGTGCTCTCAGGGCCCTGACAGTAGCTTACTTGTAAATATTCAGACACTCCAGCTTATCAGATTTCATTAAAACTAATGGGATAGGCTCATACTTATTTATAATGTCTATTGCTCTCCTTCTCTAAAAATTTAAAAGTCTGTTGCTGTAAGCAGATTCTTGAAAGCAGCTACAAGAATGGCTTGCTTTGAAGAATCCAGCCTGCAGTGCTGTAGGCTACTACAGTTGCCTAAACCTTTACCACTGCCTAAACCTTTACCACTGCAAATTACTTTCATTTGTCAATGTCCCCATCCTGCCCACCCATGATATTTCATTATCACTGCCTTTTGTTTCTGAATATTTCACATTACTGCATTTGCTGCAGAATACATTTGTTACACAGCAACAAAAAATTTAAAGAAGACTGTTGCTTCTGGATAGCCTGAATAATATTCAGCATTCAGAATCAGCATTCAACACTCTTTACTAATTTATGCTTGCTCCTTTACAACAAGCACACACATGCTACGTAAACAGGGTCTCCATCAGAATGAGTGAGGCAGAGTATAGCTTCTCATTCCTCACTCACAATAGATAGACAGTCACTCCATAAATGGTTCCATTTGTAAATTATCCAGTAGGTTAATAGATTTTAGAGCCTGAAGGGACTTCTGGCATCATCTGGCCTATATTACCTCTTGCATAACTATGGCATATAGAAGCAGCAGAATTTTATTCAGCAGTTTCTAATGAAGAAGAAATGATTCTCCCTAACTTGCTGCAGTGAAGAGATCTTTGGGGTGATCACTAAGAATGAAATGAAGAGTCTTTTGCCCTTAAAAATGACATTTAAAGGGAGATTTTATAAGTTTACAAGTCACCAGTAGCTTAAGAGAAGTGGCCTTTATACTAAATGATAGATGTTATCAAGGTGACTTTGGGCTTCACTCCACAAAGGCATTTAAGAGTGATTACCTTTAACTTGCGAACTGTCTGGTTTCCATGGGACTGCTCCTCACTTCTAACAGAGACTGCATTTAACTTCTCTGCTTGCTTAACCATCGCAAAAGCAAACTGAAGACATTTATAAAACAGCCTTAAATGAGCTGTGGAGTGAGCCAAGGCTCCAATAATAACTAGATTGCAGCAAAATGGTTTCAAGGCAAGTCTGGAAACATTACAGTGTGTATTTGCAACGCCAAGTTGATTTCAGCTTGACTCTGAGTATGACAATCACCCAGCTAAAAACAGCTTTGGTACTTAACACTCCTACTTGAACAGCTTCATTTTTGCTATCGGTAACCACACACTGATGCTCATTTCTTCAGCATAGAACAAGAAATAGTTGATGCTGGTAGTGTGTGTTGAGCAAAGACTGACTTTTAAGTGGTGGCTATAGCAGCTGGAATGTTTGCTCAGCTCAAGCCAGGTGCATCTGTCCCCTCTTTAAGATTACAGCATTGTCACAATAGCTGTTTCTTGTCATAAACTCAACCTCCAAACATTAATTGGGATCTATGGGGAGCACCTGATTTTTTCAGGAAAATACATAATTATGTCAAAGTACATCAAAGAAAAGTAAGTTACATGTCAAGAAAATGAAAAAATAGTATCAATATAGACAAATAAGAAGATGAAAGATTAAATGTGACAAACATTATTGCCAGCTTTTGAAAACAGCTGCAGTGTCCAGATAGCTACAAAATAGTTTGGGAAAAGAAGAACACGTCAGCTCATCAGCAAGTTAGGTATGAGCTATGAACCTAAAAAAAAGAGGCAAGGCTGAATCATAGAATCATAGAATTGCTGAGGTTGGAAAAGGCCTTAAAGATCATCAAGCCCAACCACAACCTAACCGTACTACCTGGACTCTAACAACCCTCCGCTACATCATGTCCCTGAGCACCAAATCCAAACGCTTTTTAAACACATCCAGGGATGGTGACTCAACCACCTCCCTGGGGAGCCTATTCCAGTGCTTAACAACCCTTTCTGTAAAGAAGTGTTTCCTGATATCCAACCTAAACTTACCCTGGCACAACTTGAGGCCATTTCCCCTCGTCCCGTCAGTTGTCACCAGTGAGAAGAGACCAACCCCGCTCTCGCTGTAAGCACCTTTCAGGTATTGGAAGAGAGCAATAAGGTCTCCCCTCAGCCTCCTCTTCCCCAGACTAAACAGCCCCAGTTCCTTCAGTCGCTCCTTGTAGGGCATATTCTCCAAGCCCTTCACAAACCTTGTTGCCCTTCTTTGGACCTGCTCCAGCACCTCCATGTCCTTTCTGTACTGAGGTGCCCAAAACTGAACACAGTACTCATGAGGCCTCACCAGTACCGGGTAGAGGGGCAGGATGACTTCCCTAGTCCTGCTCACCACCCCATTCCTGATCCAAGCCAGGATGCCATTGGCCTTCTTGGCCACCTGGGCACACTGCTGGCTCCTATTCAGCCGACTGTCCATCAGTACACCAAGGTCCCTTTCCATCAGGCAGCTTTCCAGCCACTCCTCTCCAAGCCTGTAAGGTTGTCTGGGGTTGTTGTGACCACAATGCAGGAACCGACACTTGGCCCTATTAAAACTCATACAGTTTGCCTTGGCCCATCGATACAGTCTATCCAGGTCTCTCTGTAGTGCCTTTCTCCCCTCAGGCAGATCAACACTCCATTCCAACTTGGTGTCATCTGCAAACTTACTGAGGGTGCACTCAATCCCCTCATCAAATCGTTAATAAAGATGTTAAATAGAAGCGGCCCCAGTACCGAGCCCTGGGGGACACCGCTCGTGACTGGCTGCCGACTGGATTTAACTCCACTGACCACAACTCTTTGGGCCCAGCCATCCAGCCAGTGTTTCACCCAGCGGAGAGTACGTCCATCCAAACCATGGGCAGCCAGCTTCTCCACGAGAGTGTTGTGGGGGACAGTATCAAAGGCTTTACTGAAGTACATGTAGACCACATCGACAGCCTTACCCTCATCCAATTTTTCCTTATATCCAGTCTAAATCTCCCCTATTGTTCAACAGCAACAGCAACAACAAAAACTCTACTCTATGGTAAAACTGTAGGAAGATCTATTAATGGCTATGCAGAGGCTAAAGTAATATCCATCTGTGATGTAGTGAGGAGAAAGATGGATTTGTAGAAGGAGACAGAGAGGACTGAAGACCTGGTTCCATAGCAGGAGCAGTTCAGGGCCTTTGCTTAGAACAAGCTCTAGTCAGGATCCAAGGATCAAATGCCCATTAGCAGTGGCAATGCGCTGGGTCTGCTCCTAGAGTGCATCTTTAGTTCCTTCAAAAGGAATCCAAATTGTGTACTCCAAGATCACTTTCAGATATGAATCAGAGCATGCTAAGGGGGTAATTTCTTCAAAAGCACACTTCTTAAGTAAAATACCAATGCAGTTGCAGTGCATACTGGAAGCAGGCACCAGCCTGCTCTGCTGGTTTCAGAAACGAAGCAGTGAGTCAATCTCTCTGGCAGGACATGGAAACTGGTTGACTAGAGCTCTTTGTGAGCTTTAATTCAAGCTCAATACCCTGTTACTGGAAGGTAAGATCAGCACTTCAAGAGGTTGATCTTTCCCAGAACAGTGAGCTGCTGTTGTGTTCTGAATGCCAAGATAGTCACAGAAGGAAAACTTCAGCACCATGAAATGGAACTGGAAAGAGAAATCAGTTCCCTTCAAGCTTCACACAGAGGCTGAAAGTTTCATAAATGATCTGTGGTGAAAAACTCCCCTGAAAACTGGTATGGAGGCTAGAGTTTGAGATGGAAAGACATGGGTACACCAAAAATTAGGAAAATTGAGAAAATCACTGCAAGTGCTCACTTGTTCACCATACAGTTTCCTCATAGCCTTCAGCAGAACTTAAAGGACTGAAATATTTGGCTGAAGGATGGAAACGCAATGAGAATTAGAAGTGTGAACAACCTCCTTTGATATGTGGATACCCCAAAAATTGATCACTAATACAGAAGAGAATCTCCCTTATTGATAGTAGGCCCTGCCCATGGAAGACCTCATTCACCCCTGCCCACAACTATTTCATGTTCTCGTGCTGTAAGTTTCTATTCCAGCACCGAAGCACCCCAAGTCTAAGCAATTGTTTTATGCATCCATGATCTGGACACAAGAGAGGTTATAAATTTTAGGCTTGAGAGTGGGAAATGAAAAAAAATTAAAAATACCATTCATGATGCGTTTTCTTTTTTACCCTCTAGATAAGCTGCTAGCTGGTCCTAAAAAGATAAAATTAACATGAACTTCAGAGAGAATTTACTATCTCAGAAATGTGATGAAGACTTAGGGTTTTTGCCATTCATATACTTCTAAGGGAGTTTTTGTCTGGCATGGGAAGAACTAATCCACAGCCAAAGTGATGGTGTGCAGAGAGTAAAAAAAGCAAATTACACATGTGCTGTGTGCTCAGTGCAGACTGGGGACTCCAGACACACCACTATCACTCCTGACATAACATCTCACCAAAAATATACTGCCAGGAACATTCCGTTCCTCTCAGCTAGCAGTGGTGCTGCTCCTGCAGTCCTATTACACTGAGCTACAAAGGAACTGAAGAGCGGGGATTTCGCTGGAGCCTGCAGTGCACTATTGCTCCCTCATTCCCAGCTGGGCATGCCCAGCTCCCTGCAGAGCCATGATGAGCACACCTGCTGCTGCAGCACAGCACATCCCGAAATGGCTTTACATCTCTGCTCATCTACCTGGTCCCCAGTTTTCTGCGCCAGGACAGATTCCGCCTGCATGTCCTCCCCTTCCAATACATTAATGGAGGGTACAAAACAGTGAAGTTATACAGATGTCTAGCTGCCATTCTCTGAGAGATTTTGTTTTAAGGATGCTTTTTGATTCAGACATCACTCTTCTACCCTGCCCATCAGCAGCTTTGGATGTAGCTTAGCAACAGAGTCAAAAATGAAAAGCCTAAGGAACCCAGACAAGTCACTGTAGGATGACAAGTTGTTGTGTGTTGACCAACCTGCCATGGCTGCCTGCATCCACATTGTTAATTGTGGGCAATGGCAGACTTGTGACTCTGTAATTTGCTCTTGCCACTGAGAAGACGTATCCGCTCTCGTATTCAGCTGAGAGGAGGTCATTTCCACTTTCATCCTGCCAGGGCCCATCGTTTTGTTGTTGGTTGATTTGACAGCCCCTGTGCAGACCGAGCCTGCGGATGACTGGAAGCATGTTTCTATAATTTTCCACTTTCCTCCTATCTGTAGGACAGCCTGGCACTCTTTCTGCGGACAAAAGGCTGGCAGGGGGAGGCACCCATGGAGTGAGAAGGAAATGCTGGCTGTGATGTAGCGGTTGGGGGGTGTGGGATGGAGAGGGTGTAGAGAAAGAAAAAGTACTCGGGTACTTCTCAGTGCAGTGGGGAACCTGAGGATTCACAGAGGCTAGAAGGTAACAGCTGACTGTGTGATGGCATTTCTGAGGGCATTGACTCAACGCAAAAGAAAAAAGTGCTTCACCAAGAAAATAAATACTGCAGGCATTTCCATACATTATGAAAATGCTCAAGTTAGGGACGAGCTCTCCTATGAGGAAAAATAGATTCAAACAAAACCAAACAAATGTTCATTGCATCTGTATTTATCTTAGTAACCAGCACAAGAGTTCAGCAACTCTGCTCTGAATGACATCCAGCTCAGGGTTCAGCATTTTGCATTTATTATTTAGCTCTTTGGATGAAAGAGTTGGATTTTTTTTCGCTCTAATGTTTTAAGTGATTCAGACACACCTTTCACAGAATAAATAGTGCTGTTTTCTTAAAAATGCTGTTCCTGGGCCTTGCTGGCTGGCAGGTCACAAGCATTTCAACAGAAATTCAAGTTGGCTGCATACAACAGCAGAAATTAAACCAAGTGAAGCCCCATGGGAGCAATAGATGAGAAAACATACACACACCAGAATTTGGCCAATTATTTATAAAACGTGATCACTGTAAACAGGTCGTTTCTATGGCTGCTCACAAATCTTCTGTATTTCTGAGATTTAAGTTGGTGGGTTTTTATGTTTTGTTTTCTGTCTCCTGGGTTCCTCTAAATGAGAGTTAGAGTTTTCTGTTTGTTTACTTTCTTTCCCCTAACGCCAACAAGATCTCTGGAATTGGCACTGGCACTCTGGATGCCTGAAGAAGCAATTTTTCAAATTGAGGCATAGACACTTGAATTTCTCTCGGGGTCTTGACAATCACAATATCTTTCAGACATCAGGTACAAAGCTTCCTTTTGAAAAGAAAGCTTCAATTCTTACACATCTGACCTATTCCCTTGCAAAAGAGAAGACTCAAATTCTCAAAGCAACAAAGGCAGAGACAGCTACTTAGTTATCTGAATTTGTATATCATCAGTATTTACTATTTATATCCCAGTGGCATTGTCTTACACACAGTGCAATATAGACGAAGAGAATCCTCTCTGCAACGTACAGCTTACAGTCCTAACTACAGCCTCCAGGAAGAAGTAAGGGGAGGATGCTCTTGGTCTCACCTCAGTTCATCACCTTTGAAATGATGATTCTGGGGCCTCAAAGTACTTAGGCTAGTACCTACCATGGAAAATAGTGAGAGCTACACACTTTAACAGACAGAGATTTTTAGAGACTTCTTCAAGAGACAATTTCAGCACTAAGAAGTATCTTATAAATGTGGGCTGTGTGCTCCTGTGAATCCAAGCGGCTTAAAGACAGAGGGCAAATAAGGAAACTCCAATTTATTAGTAAGTGAAATGAACAAATACACGCAAACACACACACACACAGAAACTCTTGTAGCACACAGGCCATTCTCATCAGTTTTAGATTTGTAAGCCAGGATTTTGAAAGTGTGAAACTACAGACTTTGCCCTTGTATTTTGTTACTGTTGCCTCTGAGTGGAGCAGCCTTCTTTGGTTTTTTTTTGCAGCACATAAAGAGCTGCTATCCTTAAAATCTGTATATTTAAAAATAAAAATCAGCAAAACTCTTACCTGTTTCTTTTTCTTCTTTATTTTTGTTAGAGAGTGACTGAACAACCTACCCATTTAAACAGAAACAACAAGCAGCATTCAACGAACGCTAAACTGGTTGGTTTCTGGTTTATTGGTTCTTACACTGGGTTCCCACCAGCTGGAGGCTCAGATGTGCTAAGCATAATTACAAATGTTATTTGCAAATATAATTCACAGTTCATTTATGATGGGAATTGTTTGCTTCTTACCTCAGGAATTTCTGCTTACTTGGCTGAACAGAAAAGGAACATTTCTTCACTTCAGGACTTAGATGTAGAAAAAGAATTCTAGTGTATTTTCTTCATAATCTTCTTTTTTCCTCACTTTCTCTTTTTCTTTTTAGTATGTAACACTATGTCTCAAACACTATGACTGCTGTTCAGACAATAGCATATAGGTGCACTTTGCTTCTGAGCACTGTACTGCCAGAAGAAGACACGTAAGCACCAGCTATATGGGAAAAGAAAACTGAAAAAAAGAAATTCTGATCTCAGGGTCAGTTATACAGTGACTTGTCACATCACATACCACTACAGCTTAATTAAGCACTGAAACAAAAGGCTAAAAGCTGCTGCCTGTGTCTTAATATAATAAAAGATCCATGAGGCCTCCAGCAAGCGAGGGTGACCTTCCTGATCACCCAAATCACAGGTTCCTTCACTGCCTCCTCACTTTCCTAATACAACCTCACAGGGTAAAATCTGCCTGAAAGCCAAAGTTTCCTTCCTGTCAGCACTTCCTCTAATTCTGCCCCTCGTACACAGCCTAACATCTCCCTCATCAAGCCACTACAGCCTTGAACTCCTTGAGTTTGAGCTCAGTTATGAGATATAGCTGAGTATATCTAGTATAGAGCAACATGTGCCCAGCTAATCAGCAGGTACAGAAAAACCTGCTGCAGTGTCATCTCATCCCTGCTCACACTCACCACCTGTTTGCTGGCTCATCTGTTTCTGTTTTTTTCCCCATCCATCTGTTGTGCTTTCCACTGCCTTCACTGTAAGATGTGCTACATATTTTTATAGCAACTAGCACAAAATGACACGTGTCAGCACTGAGGCATGAACAAAGTTAGCAGTAGAATGATAATAACAAGACCAGACCCTGGAACAGTACAATTTTCACCAGAATCAGCTGAATTCAGTCACCTGAAGGAAACCAACTCGATGCTCCAGCCTTTAATTTGTTCAGGATTTTGACTCTTGGCTCAATTAACCATTTCAGCCATCACATACAGCGCTGAACTTTTTTATCTGCACAGCAGCGCATCTTTCCAGCACTAATCAGTAAAGCATTGACCTCTTGGTAGGACAACAGACAAGCCTGCTTGTGCTCTGTAGTGGTGACAACTTCCTGCAATGCTGTAAGGAGCATGCTGTGGCGGCCAGTAATGAGACCAGATAGATGACAATCTGAAAAACATGAGAGTAATGCTGAAGTGAGCAAAACATTTAACCCTGTAATCTCTCTATGGAGAACACAACAGCCATCCCACATCCAGTCGCTCTTTGCAAGCAAGATAAGCCAGGAAGGGAACTGTGAAATCTGGAGATTTTGGTTCCTTCCATACAGAGCAGAGGAGTGTCCCTTGTACACCTCAGAAGATTGTGCATTCAAACAGGTAGTGACCTCAGTATAAAGCAACTGGGTAAACATCTGCAATTGCTCCACCTGTCCCAGTCAAGTCTGCATCATACAGCCATGGTGCCAAGTAAGCAAGCTGAATATTCGTATCCTTCTCCTTTAGGAAAAAGGAGCTAAAGCCATCAGGATTTTCTTTCTTTTGTACTTCTGTGTAACATTTACTGGAAAGGATTTCTGCTTTCCTGTGTTTGGGGAAGTTCTCTTCACTTTGACCTCAGTTCTAAAGAGACCTGACTATTTGGACAAAGACTAAAGACTTGAGGATAACACAGCAGCTCCCTAGAAGCTGTGCCCATCTAAGTGTTTCACTCAGTACTGGCTGTTGGCACAGCCAGACAAATCCCAATTACTTATTACTTATTACCAGCTCAGTAATGAATCCAACAAAAGCTGCATAATCAGGAAAATAACAATGACTGCTATGCTTAATCTCCCCCATTTAGTACAAGCCCATCCAAGATACTGAATGTCAACAACCTTAAAAATAAAAAACGCTCATTGATTGCTGGGATTGGTTTCTAGGGCAGCATTTCACAGAGGAGCATCCTGCTTAAAAGAGAATAAAGAAAAGGGATGAAACCCAGCACATCCAGACTCCAAGGACCAGGCGAATTTCCCCTTACAGCAGTGTTGTGATACACGTCCACATTCTTCATACAGAGCTCTTGGCACTTTCTGAAGTTCAGTTTACATCTTGACAGCCTCAGGTCAACGCTGTACCACAAAAGAAGCTAGGTGGGTCAGGGTCTTTTCCCAAAGTCCTGCCTGTTTCAAGAAGTTTTTTGTAGGTAATGACAAAGAAATGGGATGCTCCCTTGATGAAATGTTGCAGTGCAGACTATTTCCTTTTGATTAGTGAGAGCATAGTGTCTTTCAGTACTTCCTCATTTAATACATTCTGTTTGTACTGCAGATTTCCATTAGTTTTCATATGAACTATGGCGCTAACTTAAAGTTTTTCAGAACTTCTTTTATTCTTGCTGTGAAGACAAAAGAGCAGATTGCTTCTTAAAACACGCGTATTAAATAAAACGTGTTTTCCCTGAGTAACACAGCTTGTTCCATAGAAAAAGAAACCAAACATTCCCAACAGGCAGCTGATACAAAAGTAGATAAACAAAAGAGAAGTAACCTGGTTTACAAACTGATGGCGCAGGGAGAAGTATTGCACGACGCAGGTGTCCAAAATCCAATGGTAGGGTCACATCCATATTTGACTGTGGCTTTGCTAAAGTTTCAACAGGAGTGCTTTTGTCTCCTCTTCTCTCCTTAATTAGTGTCACATCCGCTACTGAGCTGCAGCAATACTGACATTCCAGGAAACAATGCCTGGCTCTTGCTAATAGGGAAAAAGAGCTGTACATGCTGCAAGGAGAAGTTGTTTTTAATTTGTGCCGTTGGGATTCTGATATTTAAACCCTGGCCTTAAACATCTGCTCCATAGGGATATACCGCTGCACCTTTATGCTAAATGTACCAGTTGTTTTGTTGCAGTAAGACTAAATCAGCAAGGACTGATATAATGCTAAGTGACATAGCACTGTGAATGCCATTCCATACGCAGGAGTGCACACACCCATTAAGCATTCTACACCAATAACCACCTCCTGTATATAAACATATTCACAGCCTGTACTACTCACTTTGAGAAAGAATCAGCATTAGACAGCCTGGAATAACTCTGATCCACTCCCACACACAGGGATAAAGTTATATGGAATACCAACAAAGCCCAGCAGTGATTTTGAGGTTACTGTCAGTTTTGCCACTACATGCATTATTTTCTGTGGCTATGACAATTCACACTGAGACATTTGATTGGGTCACATTCCATGCAGTCTCTCATATAAAAATAGATAGATAAATAGATAGATGGACAGTTAGATAGATTCAGGAGAAGAGATCAGACAAATGTATGAAAGTCTTCTGGGATACTTTTCTCCAGCTTAACACGCAGTTGGATCATGCAGTGTCCTAACATTATTGCAAGGTGACACGAGGTCATCATGAATCATCCACTGCATTTTAATACATTTACTCACTGTTGTAAATGGCACAACAGAACACCAATGCCCATGGAAGTTCATGGTCAAGAAGAAAACTTGTAAACTGTATTTAGCAAGTCTCAAAATCCTCCTTGTGGTTACCCATCATATTGGCACTTTTCACAGAAGTGGTGAGATGGATTGCTGACTTGTTTCAAGGTGCAGTAAGACAATCTGAGGGCCAGAGCTTTCTTTAAAAGGCTTGGTAAAATAAAACCATCAAATTCAGTTGTGTTTTTTTTTTTTAGGTAAATGTCTTTCCTATATCAATATGTAAAAATGAATATATTCCATATTCTGCATGTAAAAACCTTTATTACATCATACTGTAGCAAACACCTTGTGGATGCCCCATCCCTGGAGGCATTCAAGGCCAGGCTGGATGTGGCTCTGGGCAGCCTGGTGTAGTGGTTGGTAACCCTGCACATAGCAGGGGGGTTGAAAATAGATGATAATTGTGGTCCTTTCCAACCCAGGCCATTCTATAATTCTATGAAACATAACTTTAATAAAATGCAAAAGTTCAAGGAAGACTTCAGTGGACAGAGATAGAAGCTCTCCTTTTTTTTTCCCATGAGATAAATCTTTACATTCAAGTAACTTCTGTTGTAATTCATTAACAATTACTAACATCCTTGTGGCAGCTTCCCAAGGCATGATAATACCACTGTGTTCATTTTACAGAGGAGGAGCTGAAACAGAGGAAGACTGTGGTTCATCTTGTTGGACTTCAGACATCTAAAACATTAATCTAAGTTCCCTCTGTTATAAACAGAAAGAGAAGCAAGCTCTTTCAAAGGCTGATTAGTCCTTCCTAAGATGAATACGTTAAAATTACTCCTGCAGCTCATCTACACCTAAGCTGGCTACAGACAGAAATTTTTCTGCTTGAGAGGATGAGGCAAATTTGTTTGCATAATTCTCTACACATGCAGACTTGCTTAGATTATAAAGAAAGCACAGAGCTAAACGTTTTCAAAAATGCGTGCAGTAAGTAATGAAGCACACAGATGGATCATGCTGCTGGTTTATTGTTTTGAACCTACTGTAATACAAATGAAAATGTAAGGTCAAAGAACATCCTGGATTTTTGGACTAAAATGTACCAGTTGAGTAATTTTGCACATTTAGGGCTTGTAAAAATAATTTTACTCGTTTTTACTTTACATTCCTCCTATTTCCTTAAGATAATCCTCTATCACAAATCTGTCCTGGAGCTTCAGCATGAAACTGGCAATTTCCAAGTAGCACAAGGGCAGGAGAAAGTGAGCTAGTGTCTAAAGAGAATGGAGGGAATGAATCCACAAAAATCACAGTTTTTAAGTGTTATGGTCATATTGTAAAACTCCCATCAGTTTGGCTTGTTCCAATGTATTTTTTCCATAATCATTTTTTTTTCCAGAAGAAATGAAGTGTGATACTCTGGGCTGTGTTCAAAATCAAGTGGTATCTCTGAGTTCAGTGGAGCTGAGTGTAAAGTTAGAGCAGAATTTTAGCTCATCTCATGCAGTTAAGTGAAAACAGGTGTTCAGAACAGACAAAAGCGGGGTGGCCAAACTCTGAGCCTGTTCAAACTAGTATTAAAATGTATTCCACGTTTTGGAAACCAAGTTGCAGCCAAAGTGTTCTGGATTTAACGTAGCGATTTTACTCATTTCACTTTTGTAACAGTTTGACAGCATACAAGTAAATCAACCAGGAAATTCAGATAAAGATCCAGTTTCAGCCGGGCTTATCTTTGTATGCTGTGAAAGCACGCAGCTGAGAAATCTATGAGGAAGATTCTTTTCTTTTCTTTTACAAACCTGGACGTTTTTCAGAGTTTCTATTCATTCTCAAACCCTTCTAACTAGCCAGTTCAGATACCCACCAATGTAAAGGGGAACTGACACACTTAAAAATATTTATATGCCAAACATTGTTTAACTTTGCCAATCACGATTTACATACTGCCCAGGCAATGAAGTGTCAAAGAGTGAACAGAACAAAGAAACCATCCTATGGAAGTGATACACAATAGCATTACAGCAGCTACTGAGCAAAAAAAAAAAAAAGTATTGGCTGAGTCCTCCTATGGCTTAGACGGGTGGTTTCAGGCAACTTGTCAATACAACGGCCACAGAATCTCTTGTGCTTGCTTTTACAAGTCGGGAAGCCATACAAGATGTTTAGGTCAAATAAATAATATATACCTCATAAAGAGTACAAGTCAGTGGGAGCGGGCTAGTCCTTGGAGGTTGCTCTTCGGTGGGCAACATTTGTTTCCTGAAAATAGATGCAAGTGAGTTTTAACCATTTATGTCAAGAGTACTGAAGATTTACACCATGTTGCTGTTTTTTTCATACAAATATTAAAGAAGATGTACCTAGAGAAAAAAAAAAAAAGAATCAGAGAAGCACATTCCAGGCATAAATGAATATGTGCTAGGTCAGCTTCTGACTATCAGAGCTCTTTAGTAAGGCTCCTACCAAGTTCTACTGAGCGGTCCAGAATTTTCCTCTTCCACTAGCCACAGATCTGAATTCACCTGGAAACAAAGATTGAATTGATCTTGAGATAAAGCATGGCAAGTTAGGAATCAAAATATACACAGCAGGGTTAAACTGTCCAGCAGCCTGAGTTCATTGACTGTGCATTCCAGCTCCTATTGTATATATATTTACTGTTCTCTTATACATCAAACCACGTATTTTTGTATTATCAGCCACCCACAGTCAGAGATCACCATGTGCTCTCTAACTCATCATTTTGCTTAACAGTGCACTTCATATGTCTTCCTGTCTCAATTACAACACCTGTCATATCTCAAGCACTCAATTGAAGTAGCTACTTACAGTCATAAATGGGGTGCCTTTCAGACCACCACATGACCACCAGTTGGTGTACCCAGAACTCCCTGTCCTGTTGTGTACTCAGCAAACAGAGAAAGACAATACTACAAACAGCAGCAATAACAGTACCAAGGTCCTTCCACTGGATTCACCACTCAGGATGGATATGGACCTAAGCTGTATCTGTCACTCAGAGCTTTCCTAGCTTCTCTAATCACAGCCTGTCTTACTTAGCACATAAGGTTGGAAAATAAGGCTGGTCTCAAGCTGACAAGAAATATCCACAGAATTAACCCAAAATATCTAAGAGTAAGAAATACTTTTGCTAGAATTGCTATAGTTCATGGCTTGGGGCATTTCTATTACAGGAACATTAGATGTGTGGGGACATAAGCAAAGCTATATTTACTTTTTTCATATGATAGTCACTGCCCGGCAATTCAGAAGCTTCTCTTGTTGCAGATAGTCAGCCCTGTACTTCTTCCTCTGACCACTTTGCTATCTTCTGCCATGTTTCACGTGCTATAAATCATCGTTGTGCCATTGAGGTTTAGAAAGAAAAAGATGGAAAGAAGAAATGTATCAGTCACCGCATCCATAAATGAGGACAGAGGATTATTAAGGCTTCTTTTCAGGCCATTGCTGGGGTGGTTATCGGCACGTACAGCAGTTCTCCTGGGATCAGCTGAAGCCTAATGGGTTATAGCAGCCTATATAGCAAGAATGTTAAAAACAGAGCCCAGGACTTGCCAGGAGAGATAGATACCAAGCCCACATCAAAGGAAACTACAAGATATAAAAAATGAGGCTAGATTCCTCAGTGCCATGAATGAGTTTGTTACAGAGTGTTAAGCTATCAGTATGGACTAATTTTACACAAAGGCACCGGAACAACATTACTGCAGATTCAGAAGTGGTGCTCTCCCCTGGGAAGGCTCCTAGGAGAACAACTTCCAATTGCTTTTGTCCCACTCATCCCCCCCCATTCAACCCTGGGAAGAAGTGCTATATTTCAGCTCTTGCCAGAGAGAGACAAATGAGAGAAAAATCCTTCTACCAGGCTTGAAATCCCCAAATGCTTTTAGCGGTTGTGATTTCCCCAGTGAGCAGTTTTTAACAGAATGAGCAGATAAAATTACACCGCAAACCATCAGGTTGAAGGATAGAGCCATCATCATAATCAAGCATCACTCTCACAACTGTTTCATCTCAGGAAATTCCTGAATATTCATTCTTCTTAATAGCAAGGGACAGAGATCACTGACATTCTAAATACACATGGAAGAACTCTGCCTATGCTTCACCGCAATAGGAACACTGGCTGTATTTACTGGGCTTGTATTTACCGCTCCATTTAGGGTAAGCCAGTGCAGCCCGATGTTCTCAGCTACGTGATATACAGCTGTACACGTGTACAGCAGCTGTACAGTTGCACTGTTTGCACTGTTGCTGCATCAGCCCCAAATTCCCTACCAGATCTGTGGGATAATTAAATATCAGACACTGATCCTACATATGTAGAAGGGGCACCGCAAGGCGACAGATTTATAGCCCTGTAAATGAAATCATGATGAGCTACCAGTTCTGCTCATCGCCCTTTTCCCACTGATCTTAAAATCTTCTTTACGGTATTATTCTTTATTCATATGACTGCTGTGAATAATGATTGCTCTTATAAATCTTCACAGGTTCAGATACTTAATCACACACCTAATGCAGCCGAGCAGCCCTGTAGACCTGACTTATTAAGGCCAGCTTTCAATTACCAGCTCTGAGGTCGCATATTTCACCGTTCCTCTCTCCACCATCTGAATGTCAGATGCATAAAGCATTTGACATTTCGGGAAACACCAGCATTATAACAGCTCCCCAGAGTTATGACCATGCACTAATTTTCAGACAACAGCTGCTAATAAGCACATAATTTTCAAGAATTAATTTCAACTCTCATATACAGAATTTAAATCTCCGATTCAAAGCATTTTAAAATTTAAATGAGATCTATAGTATAAAAAAAAGGATACATGATCACTAAACCAAAAATATGAGTAAATGCACAATTAGCATGTGTGCATATAATTCCACTGTGTGAATGGGCACTGGTTACAACTAATTAATTTTTGAGTAGATTCTCTGTGAACTGCAGAAATGGTTTACTTAAAATCACTCTCATTACAGAGACTGGTCATCTTAGTTGAAAATATTTCCATGGATGAACGAGCCATGAAAATTAATCACTTTTATGGCCACAGAAAGAGGTTGTTCTGGGTCACTGTCCAGATAGTAAAATACTAGAAGCCTATGATCTAGTTTATAATTCATCATAGGCTATAGTTAGCCCTAGAGTTATTAAAGTCATTTTCTTGCTCTTTTTGAAACAGTAATTACTCTAGAGATTTCTGCAGCTTATAGTTTAAATGCCAACTTCAATCATTTGATTACTATATGCCTGTAAGATAGAAAATACTTCAGTAAAGTGCTTATTATTTGAGGTGGACTTTCCAAAAGAAAATGCATCAACAAACCTAGCCCTTGTAAGTTTCAGTAGTTCTGCAATCACATGGAAATTCAGCATAAGTTATTTATTATCAATATAACAGCACAATTACAGTAAAATACTTGAGCCCAGCAATGTATTTCATGCATATGCAGTTCTTCAGCAAACACCAGTGGGTGTTTGGACAGTGTGGGAAGGCCAAGAGTTAAAGTATAAAAGAGGATGGCAGACATGAGTGGATTTAGAGCTTTGTAGGGTAGGTGGAATTCAGTGTATTTTAAAGGGGAAAATAAGTGCATTTAGCCAGGGATTCAAACAGAAGGGCATCATGGTCGGAACATCAATGGAAGGTACATTAGTATCTTTATTCTATTACTTTTTGTTTCACTTCAGATTGGAAATGAACCAATAGGAAACACAGCTCTTGTCATCACACCTTCACTTTGAGAGAGATTCTGGAAGTAATTAAAAATTAAAAGTTCATGTGGTGGTGCTTGGCTTTTTGTCACTGAGACCAAGGTCTGTTTAATGTACGGTGCCATCAGTAACAGTTTTGTTTGTGCATTCATTTGGTCTGTACTAGCCAAATATAGTAAAAGCAGTCAGAGGAGTAGGGAGGGTTCTGAAGATGGTATTTTATCTGGTGTCACATTAATTATGTGAAAGTACCTCTTTTCTGTAGAAAATAAGAACACTTCTGGAAGCATGGTACACTAAAGTAAAGCCTAAAAAGCATATTCAGCTACATACCGAGTGGATGCGGATAAGAGTAGCATTCAGAAAAAACATCAAATAAAACTCAGAAATCTTTGAGATTCTTAGCACTTAAGGCCAAGAGAAACCTTTGGACCAATAAGTCAGATCTCTGTAAGATTTCATCTCCTCAGATTCGAATAAATCAATCAACATCCTTACTTGAAGCAGGATACAAAGATAGAGGCAGAGACGTCTTACAGAAAGCCGCTGCTAAGAGATGAAGGGAGCACAGGAAAAAGTGCAAAGTGAGTTGCTTGACTGAGTGTGGGCAGTGGAGACTGGCTCCATAAGCCAATCAGGAATGATGAATACTTCTCAGTATCAAATATTTCCTGAGGAGCTTTGGAAAAGAGCACCTTATATTTGAAGCTTGAGAGGCACCAATTCGGAAAGGTGTTTCTATTCAGAAAGGTGTTTCCATTCAGAGAGTATCTCAGAGCAGAGCAGCAAATGTTTCCTTTCCAGTGGATTCCTCCTAAACTACATTCTAACTTCATTTGATAACACGGAATAAAGTGGAGCATCACTTTCATAAAGGTAATAATTCTTGAAAAATATGGTGGATCCGTGAAGAATTGCTGAGATAGTTTCCTCTGATACAAAAGAGGAAATTAAACTCTTCTATTCAGTTTATTTGGCACCAAGCAAGCTGGCAGTTAAAACTCTTTCACTGAATGTCACATCACAGAAAGCAGTCAATAAACAATAGTTCCAATGTTTCTGCATAAAGAGAGCATCTTGTTGGACAACCCCTCCATCCAACCTACTAACAGCTAATTTTGCTGCTATGTGCTGCAGTGCATTCCACTTGGACAATTCTTAAAAGACCTTTGTGAGTTTTATAACAGCTTCAGGTGTAAGGTGCTCAGACTATGAATGTGTGTAGCTCACAATTCTCTCTTTCGCCTATTGTATCGGTTATATAGTTGGTTAAGAAACTCATGAAAGTATTGCCTCCAATAGTTGCCAGCTCCAGCATTCAGGTGTGATAACATACCTTTAAGCATCGTTATCACAATTTCCACCAAGGTACAAGCTTCAACATTTAAATCATCATCTATATATGATGTAGGAGTATAGACAGGTTTCTGTCAGAGAAGTTGGTCATCTCAACTATTATAACTGAACACACCTTTCAGAAACATTCTCAGAGATATTCCCCCTGCTTTTAAGACTCAGGATGCTCATTATCTCATTTTAAATACCTGGAATTATCAACGCGCCTTGAATCATTTTCAGCTTTGAGATATTACTCTGCCAGCAAACAGAGCAACCAAATATAGCTGGAAGCCAGCCTTTCCACCTAAGCATGTTCAGTATAATGATTCATAGTATAAACTTTTGCCATGATAAAATACACCTTTCAGTATTTTTATTGTACATGTCTTATTTTCTGGTTTAAAAAGCCTGAGAAGTGAGCACAGAACCAATGTCCTCTGTGGTCCTTTGAAGAACTTCATGTATTTTGTGGTGGCCTGAAGAAACTCACTGCATATCACATTCATCTCAAGCTTTATTCACAATTAGTAATTGGAGACTGGCATGAAAGCACTTGTAGATGTAAGAAAAAACAGATGAAAGATGCACAGAAGCATAAACAATGCGCACTGTACCCAGTTCCAGAATAATCCAGCCATGACAAATCAAAAAAAAGANGGATTGCTGACTTGTTTCAAGGTGCAGTAAGACAATCTGAGGGCCAGAGCTTTCTTTAAAAGGCTTGGTAAAATAAAACCATCAAATTCAGTTGTGTTTTTTTTTTTTAGGTAAATGTCTTTCCTATATCAATATGTAAAAATGAATATATTCCATATTCTGCATGTAAAAACCTTTATTACATCATACTGTAGCAAACACCTTGTGGATGCCCCATCCCTGGAGGCATTCAAGGCCAGGCTGGATGTGGCTCTGGGCAGCCTGGTGTAGTGGTTGGTAACCCTGCACATAGCAGGGGGGTTGAAAATAGATGATAATTGTGGTCCTTTCCAACCCAGGCCATTCTATAATTCTATGAAACATAACTTTAATAAAATGCAAAAGTTCAAGGAAGACTTCAGTGGACAGAGATAGAAGCTCTCCTTTTTTTTCCCATGAGATAAATCTTTACATTCAAGTAACTTCTGTTGTAATTCATTAACAATTACTAACATCCTTGTGGCAGCTTCCCAAGGCATGATAATACCACTGTGTTCATTTTACAGAGGAGGAGCTGAAACAGAGGAAGACTGTGGTTCATCTTGTTGGACTTCAGACATCTAAAACATTAATCTAAGTTCCCTCTGTTATAAACAGAAAGAGAAGCAAGCTCTTTCAAAGGCTGATTAGTCCTTCCTAAGATGAATACGTTAAAATTACTCCTGCAGCTCATCTACACCTAAGCTGGCTACAGACAGAAATTTTTCTGCTTGAGAGGATGAGGCAAATTTGTTTGCATAATTCTCTACACATGCAGACTTGCTTAGATTATAAAGAAAGCACAGAGCTAAACGTTTTCAAAAATGCGTGCAGTAAGTAATGAAGCACACAGATGGATCATGCTGCTGGTTTATTGTTTTGAACCTACTGTAATACAAATGAAAATGTAAGGTCAAAGAACATCCTGGATTTTTGGACTAAAATGTACCAGTTGAGTAATTTTGCACATTTAGGGCTTGTAAAAATAATTTTACTCGTTTTTACTTTACATTCCTCCTATTTCCTTAAGATAATCCTCTATCACAAATCTGTCCTGGAGCTTCAGCATGAAACTGGCAATTTCCAAGTAGCACAAGGGCAGGAGAAAGTGAGCTAGTGTCTAAAGAGAATGGAGGGAATGAATCCACAAAAATCACAGTTTTTAAGTGTTATGGTCATATTGTAAAACTCCCATCAGTTTGGCTTGTTCCAATGTATTTTTTCCATAATCATTTTTTTTTTCCAGAAGAAATGAAGTGTGATACTCTGGGCTGTGTTCAAAATCAAGTGGTATCTCTGAGTTCAGTGGAGCTGAGTGTAAAGTTAGAGCAGAATTTTAGCTCATCTCATGCAGTTAAGTGAAAACAGGTGTTCAGAACAGACAAAAGCGGGGTGGCCAAACTCTGAGCCTGTTCAAACTAGTATTAAAATGTATTCCACGTTTTGGAAACCAAGTTGCAGCCAAAGTGTTCTGGATTTAACGTAGCGATTTTACTCATTTCACTTTTGTAACAGTTTGACAGCATACAAGTAAATCAACCAGGAAATTCAGATAAAGATCCAGTTTCAGCCGGGCTTATCTTTGTATGCTGTGAAAGCACGCAGCTGAGAAATCTATGAGGAAGATTCTTTTCTTTTCTTTTACAAACCTGGACGTTTTTCAGAGTTTCTATTCATTCTCAAACCCTTCTAACTAGCCAGTTCAGATACCCACCAATGTAAAGGGGAACTGACACACTTAAAAATATTTATATGCCAAACATTGTTTAACTTTGCCAATCACGATTTACATACTGCCCAGGCAATGAAGTGTCAAAGAGTGAACAGAACAAAGAAACCATCCTATGGAAGTGATACACAATAGCATTACAGCAGCTACTGAGCAAAAAAAAAAAAAAGTATTGGCTGAGTCCTCCTATGGCTTAGACGGGTGGTTTCAGGCAACTTGTCAATACAACGGCCACAGAATCTCTTGTGCTTGCTTTTACAAGTCGGGAAGCCATACAAGATGTTTAGGTCAAATAAATAATATATACCTCATAAAGAGTACAAGTCAGTGGGAGCGGGCTAGTCCTTGGAGGTTGCTCTTCGGTGGGCAACATTTGTTTCCTGAAAATAGATGCAAGTGAGTTTTAACCATTTATGTCAAGAGTACTGAAGATTTACACCATGTTGCTGTTTTTTTCATACAAATATTAAAGAAGATGTACCTAGAGAAAAAAAAAAAAAGAATCAGAGAAGCACATTCCAGGCATAAATGAATATGTGCTAGGTCAGCTTCTGACTATCAGAGCTCTTTAGTAAGGCTCCTACCAAGTTCTACTGAGCGGTCCAGAATTTTCCTCTTCCACTAGCCACAGATCTGAATTCACCTGGAAACAAAGATTGAATTGATCTTGAGATAAAGCATGGCAAGTTAGGAATCAAAATATACACAGCAGGGTTAAACTGTCCAGCAGCCTGAGTTCATTGACTGTGCATTCCAGCTCCTATTGTATATATATTTACTGTTCTCTTATACATCAAACCACGTATTTTTGTATTATCAGCCACCCACAGTCAGAGATCACCATGTGCTCTCTAACTCATCATTTTGCTTAACAGTGCACTTCATATGTCTTCCTGTCTCAATTACAACACCTGTCATATCTCAAGCACTCAATTGAAGTAGCTACTTACAGTCATAAATGGGGTGCCTTTCAGACCACCACATGACCACCAGTTGGTGTACCCAGAACTCCCTGTCCTGTTGTGTACTCAGCAAACAGAGAAAGACAATACTACAAACAGCAGCAATAACAGTACCAAGGTCCTTCCACTGGATTCACCACTCAGGATGGATATGGACCTAAGCTGTATCTGTCACTCAGAGCTTTCCTAGCTTCTCTAATCACAGCCTGTCTTACTTAGCACATAAGGTTGGAAAATAAGGCTGGTCTCAAGCTGACAAGAAATATCCACAGAATTAACCCAAAATATCTAAGAGTAAGAAATACTTTTGCTAGAATTGCTATAGTTCATGGCTTGGGGCATTTCTATTACAGGAACATTAGATGTGTGGGGACATAAGCAAAGCTATATTTACTTTTTTCATATGATAGTCACTGCCCGGCAATTCAGAAGCTTCTCTTGTTGCAGATAGTCAGCCCTGTACTTCTTCCTCTGACCACTTTGCTATCTTCTGCCATGTTTCACGTGCTATAAATCATCGTTGTGCCATTGAGGTTTAGAAAGAAAAAGATGGAAAGAAGAAATGTATCAGTCACCGCATCCATAAATGAGGACAGAGGATTATTACGGCTTCTTTTCAGGCCATTGCTGGGGTGGTTATCGGCACGTACAGCAGTTCTCCTGGGATCAGCTGAAGCCTAATGGGTTATAGCAGCCTATATAGCAAGACTGTTAAAAACAGAGCCCAGGACTTGCCAGGAGAGATAGATACCAAGCCCACATCAAAGGAAACTACAAGATATAAAAAATGAGGCTAGATTCCTCAGTGCCATGAATGAGTTTGTTACAGAGTGTTAAGCTATCAGTATGGACTAATTTTACACAAAGGCACCGGAACAACATTACTGCAGATTCAGAAGTGGTGCTCTCCCCTGGGAAGGCTCCTAGGAGAACAACTTCCAATTGCTTTTGTCCCACTCATCCCCCCCCATTCAACCCTGGGAAGAAGTGCTATATTTCAGCTCTTGCCAGAGAGAGACAAATGAGAGAAAAATCCTTCTACCAGGCTTGAAATCCCCAAATGCTTTTAGCGGTTGTGATTTCCCCAGTGAGCAGTTTTTAACAGAATGAGCAGATAAAATTACACCGCAAACCATCAGGTTGAAGGATAGAGCCATCATCATAATCAAGCATCACTCTCACAACTGTTTCATCTCAGGAAATTCCTGAATATTCATTCTTCTTAATAGCAAGGGACAGAGATCACTGACATTCTAAATACACATGGAAGAACTCTGCCTATGCTTCACCGCAATAGGAACACTGGCTGTATTTACTGGGCTTGTATTTACCGCTCCATTTAGGGTAAGCCAGTGCAGCCCGATGTTCTCAGCTACGTGATATACAGCTGTACACGTGTACAGCAGCTGTACAGTTGCACTGTTTGCACTGTTGCTGCATCAGCCCCAAATTCCCTACCAGATCTGTGGGATAATTAAATATCAGACACTGATCCTACATATGTAGAAGGGGCACCGCAAGGCGACAGATTTATAGCCCTGTAAATGAAATCATGATGAGCTACCAGTTCTGCTCATCGCCCTTTTCCCACTGATCTTAAAATCTTCTTTACGGTATTATTCTTTATTCATATGACTGCTGTGAATAATGATTGCTCTTATAAATCTTCACAGGTTCAGATACTTAATCACACACCTAATGCAGCCGAGCAGCCCTGTAGACCTGACTTATTAAGGCCAGCTTTCAATTACCAGCTCTGAGGTCGCATATTTCACCGTTCCTCTCTCCACCATCTGAATGTCAGATGCATAAAGCATTTGACATTTCGGGAAACACCAGCATTATAACAGCTCCCCAGAGTTATGACCATGCACTAATTTTCAGACAACAGCTGCTAATAAGCACATAATTTTCAAGCTTTAATTTCAACTCTCATATACAGAATTTAAATCTCCGATTCAAAGCATTTTAAAATTTAAATGAGATCTATAGTATAAAAAAAAGGATACATGATCACTAAACCAAAAATATGAGTAAATGCACAATTAGCATGTGTGCATATAATTCCACTGTGTGAATGGGCACTGGTTACAACTAATTGATTTTTGAGTAGATTCTCTGTGAACTGCAGAAATGGTTTACTTAAAATCACTCTCATTACAGAGACTGGTCATCTTAGTTGAAAATATTTCCATGGATGAACGAGCCATGAAAATTAATCACTTTTATGGCCACAGAAAGAGGTTGTTCTGGGTCACTGTCCAGATAGTAAAATACTAGAAGCCTATGATCTAGTTTATAATTCATCATAGGCTATAGTTAGCCCTAGAGTTATTAAAGTCATTTTCTTGCTCTTTTTGAAACAGTAATTACTCTAGAGATTTCTGCAGCTTATAGTTTAAATGCCAACTTCAATCATTTGATTACTATATGCCTGTAAGATAGAAAATACTTCAGTAAAGTGCTTATTATTTGAGGTGGACTTTCCAAAAGAAAATGCATCAACAAACCTAGCCCTTGTAAGTTTCAGTAGTTCTGCAATCACATGGAAATTCAGCATAAGTTATTTATTATCAATATAACAGCACAATTACAGTAAAGTACTTGAGCCCAGCAATGTATTTCATGCATATGCAGTTCTTCAGCAAACACCAGTGGGTGTTTGGACAGTGTGGGAAGGCCAAGAGTTAAAGTATAAAAGAGGATGGCAGACATGAGTGGATTTAGAGCTTTGTAGGGTAGGTGGAATTCAGTGTATTTTAAAGGGGAAAATAAGTGCATTTAGCCAGGGATTCAAACAGAAGGGCATCATGGTCGGAACATCAATGGAAGGTACATTAGTATCTTTATTCTATTACTTTTTGTTTCACTTCAGATTGGAAATGAACCAATAGGAAACACAGCTCTTGTCATCACACCTTCACTTTGAGAGAGATTCTGGAAGTAATTAAAAATTAAAAGTTCATGTGGTGGTGCTTGGCTTTTTGTCACTGAGACCAAGGTCTGTTTAATGTACGGTGCCATCAGTAACAGTTTTGTTTGTGCATTCATTTGGTCTGTACTAGCCAAATATAGTAAAAGCAGTCAGAGGAGTAGGGAGGGTTCTGAAGATGGTATTTTATCTGGTGTCACATTAATTATGTGAAAGTACCTCTTTTCTGTAGAAAATAAGAACACTTCTGGAAGCATGGTACACTAAAGTAAAGCCTAAAAAGCATATTCAGCTACGTACCGAGTGGATGCGGATAAGAGTAGCATTCAGAAAAAACATCAAATAAAACTCAGAAATCTTTGAGATTCTTAGCACTTAAGGCCAAGAGAAACCTTTGGACCAATAAGTCAGATCTCTGTAAGATTTCATCTCCTCAGATTCGAATAAATCAGTCAACATCCTTACTTGAAGCAGGATACAAAGATAGAGGCAGAGACGTCTTACAGAAAGCCGCTGCTAAGAGATGAAGGGAGCACAGGAAAAAGTGCAAAGTGAGTTGCTTGACTGTGTGTGGGCAGTGGAGACTGGCTCCATAAGCCAATCAGGAATGATGAATACTTCTCAGTATCAAATATTTCCTGAGGAGCTTTGGAAAAGAGCACCTTATATTTGAAGCTTGAGAGGCACCAATTCGGAAAGGTGTTTCTATTCAGAAAGGTGTTTCCATTCAGAGAGTATCTCAGAGCAGAGCAGCAAATGTTTCCTTTCCAGTGGATTCCTCCTAAACTACATTCTAACTTCATTTGATAACACGGAATAAAGTGGAGCATCACTTTCATAAAGGTAATAATTCTTGAAAAATATGGTGGATCCGTGAAGAATTGCTGAGATAGTTTCCTCTGATACAAAAGAGGAAATTAAACTCTTCTATTCAGTTTATTTGGCACCAAGCAAGCTGGCAGTTAAAACTCTTTCACTGAATGTCACATCACAGAAAGCAGTCAATAAACAATAGTTCCAATGTTTCTGCATAAAGAGAGCATCTTGTTGGACAACCCCTCCATCCAACCTACTAACAGCTAATTTTGCTGCTATGTGCTGCAGTGCATTCCACTTGGACAATTCTTAAAAGACCTTTGTGAGTTTTATAACAGCTTCAGGTGTAAGGTGCTCAGACTATGAATGTGTGTAGCTCACAATTCTCTCTTTCGCCTATTGTATCGGTTATATAGTTGGTTAAGAAACTCATGAAAGTATTGCCTCCAATAGTTGCCAGCTCCAGCATTCAGGTGTGATAACATACCTTTAAGCATCGTTATCACAATTTCCACCAAGGTACAAGCTTCAACATTTAAATCATCATCTATATATGATGTAGGAGTATAGACAGGTTTCTGTCAGAGAAGTTGGTCATCTCAACTATTATAACTGAACACACCTTTCAGAAACATTCTCAGAGATATTCCCCCTGCTTTTAAGACTCAGGATGCTCATTATCTCATTTTAAATACCTGGAATTATCAACGCGCCTTGAATCATTTTCAGCTTTGAGATATTACTCTGCCAGCAAACAGAGCAACCAAATATAGCTGGAAGCCAGCCTTTCCACCTAAGCATGTTCAGTATAATGATTCATAGTATAAACTTTTGCCATGATAAAATACACCTTTCAGTATTTTTATTGTACATGTCTTCTTTTCTGGTTTAAAAAGCCTGAGAAGTGAGCACAGAACCAATGTCCTCTGTGGTCCTTTGAAGAACTTCATGTATTTTGTGGTGGCCTGAAGAAACTCACTGCATATCACATTCATCTCAAGCTTTATTCACAATTAGTAATTGGAGACTGGCATGAAAGCACTTGTAGATGTAAGAAAAAACAGATGAAAGATGCACAGAAGCATAAACAATGCGCACTGTACCCAGTTCCAGAATAATCCAGCCATGACAAATCAAAAAAAAGAGGAGCAAAATAGTTATTTCATGTGCACATGCAGAAGAAGTAAATCACTATGCTTTGTTAAAGGAAGCAGGAAAGAGAAACAGTGGTTGGGAAACAGTGGTTGGGAAAAAAAAAAAAAAGCAGGCGTCCATGCAGGGAAACATGCCCCCAAGTCAGATATTTTTGAAGATTCCAAACACTGAACCAATTATCAGATAAATTAGAGTCCTCTGACAGAGGATTCCTCATACTAGCCATGGCTATTGAGAGCAGTTGGCACCTAAGCGAGAGGGATGGCTTTCAAACATCTAAGACTACCATGTTCTTTTACCTGAAGAGAATAAACCATGAGTTATCAGAAAATCTTCCCTGCTATTATAATCTATAAAGAAATTAAAATCAATTTCTGCTAATTTGGGGTACATTTTTTATTCTGGCTTTTGCCCATGTAGGACTACTATTTCATAAAGACATCTTCCTAAATGGTATTAAGAGGAAATCATTTGTGCTGGATGTGCTGTTCCAGTGATTAATTATCTTGCTATTAAACGTGCTTGATTTTGAATCTGAACTTCTCTAACTTTGGCTTCCAGGCATTATACCCTTTTCTGTTAGAGGCATATAAAATCCTGGTGAAAGAATGCTCTAATCCAGTCATCTCTCAATTTTCTTCTAGAGAAACTGAAAAGAGTAACTTCTATAAATCCTTCACTATGAGGCAATTTCTCAGGTCTTCAATATCTGTGACTTTTCTCTGAATTCTCTCTTCTTTCCCAGTACATTAAAAAAAAAAAAATATCCAGCTTTCAAATACTAATCTCATCAGTGCCCTGTCCAGAGGTAACATAGAATCATAGGGCTTGGTAGGAACCTCTGGAGATCATCCAGTACAACCCCTGCTAAAGCTGGCTCCCTGCTAACACAGGTTGAGCAGGAAAGCATTCAGACAGGTCTTGAATATCAACAGAGAAGAAGGCTCCACCACCTCTCTGAGCAATCTTTTCCAGTGCTCTGTCACCCTCACAGTAGAGAAGTTCTTTTGCATGACTGTATGTAACTTCTTGTGTCTCGGTTTTTGCCCATTGACCCTTGTTCTGTCACTGTATACCATTGAAAGGAGCCTGGCTTCAATCATTTGACTCTCACACTTCAGATATTTACGAACAATGAAGAGATCCCCTCTGTCTTCTCTTCTCCAGACTGAACAACCCCAGCTCTCTCAGCCTTTTCCCGCAAGGGAGATGCTCCAGGCCCCAGTCACCTTTGTGGTCCTCAGCACAACTCTCTCCAGTAGTTCCCTGCCTTTCCTGATCTGGGGAGCCCAGAACTGGACACAGTAGTCCAGATGTGACCTCACTGGGCCAGAGTAGAGGGGGAGGATCACCTCTCTGGACCTGCTGGCCACAGTCTTTGTAATGTACCCCAGGATCCCACTGGCATTCTTGGCCACAGGGGCACACTGCTGGCTCATGGCCAACCAGCTGCCCAACAGAACAGCCAGGTCCTTCTCTGCAGAGCTCCTTTTCAGGAGGTCGGCCTCCAACCTGTACTGGCGCATGTGGTTATTCCTCCCCATTTGCAGGACTCTACACTTGCCCTTGTTGCCCTTTTCCTCTCTACCCAGCTCCCCAGTATGTCAACTTCTTGCTGAATGGCAGCACGCCTTCTAGCTTCGTATCACCAGCAAACCTGCTGTGGGTGAACTCTATTCCTTCATCCATGTCACTGATGAATATGTTGAACAAGACCAGACCCAGTACTGACCTCAAGGAAACACCACAGCTACGGGTCTCCAACTAGACTATGTGCTGCTGACCACAACCAACTGAGCTCTGCCAGTCAGCCAGCGCTAAGTCCACCTCACTGCCTAACCTACACCCCCAACATCACATCCTTGTTCCTGTTCATGGCTCTCATTATGTCACAGAGCCCTCTTTGTTACAGCCCTGCACAAGGAGCTCTCGTATATAACCGACCAGGCACTGAACTCACACCCAACCCCTCAGCGGCGCCCTCCCACCTCGCAGTAGGAGGCATCTGCGCAGGCGCGCGAGCACGAGGCGAATCCCCCGTTCCCGCGCAGAGCCCACGTGGCCGCGCGCGCGCCGCCTCCCCCTCTCCTCGTCTCACCCGAGCCGCTGCGCGCGCAGGGGAAAGGGAGGGGGGGGAGCGAGCGCGCGCACCTGCGCTGCGCCCTCGGCCCCTCGCGCCGAGCGGAGGAGGGCGGCCGCCTCGGAGGGACCCTGCGAGCCTCGTCCTCCATCTTCTGGTAGAGCCCAGGTGTGTGCGTGCCGGGGGTGCTGCCTGGGGGTTGCGGTGCCCGCGCGGAGTTTGTGAGCCCTCGGAGGACCTCGCCCCAACCCGGGCGGGGCTTTCCTCACAGGGGGTCGGGGAAGGACCGCCGCCCCTCACCCGTAACGCTCACCGCGGCTCCGGCTGCGGCATAGCGGCTCTGCGGCGCTGCGAGGCGGGGGGTTGTGTTGTGGTGCCTTTCCCTCAGTGGGGGTCGGTGCTCGGGCAGCTCTGGGTGCCCCCCCCTCTATCTATGGTGCTGTTTATGTAACAAGTGCCCTCCTGGCAGGCGGTGCCGCCCGGGGCGCTGCGCTCTCGGGGCGCTGCCTGCAGTGCTGCGTGCGGGCGGTAAAACAGTGTCTTTCCGTTGAAGAACCGGGGTTAAAATGAATGAAGAGCCGACGGTCAATGCGAGCTGGCTGCCTCAGGACCGCGTAGAAGCCAGCTCTACCGAGAATGCCTCGGGCTCCTCCCTGGTTCCTGTGGTAGAGCCGGAGCCAGAGCTCTGGGTGAACCCGTGGGACATTGTCCTGTGCACCTCGGGGACCCTTATCTCCTGCGAGAATGCCGTGGTGGTGCTTATCATTTTCCATAACCCCAGCCTCCGCGCGCCCATGTTCCTGCTGATAGGCAGCCTGGCGCTGGCGGACCTCCTGGCGGGGATCGGACTGATCGTCAATTTCGTGTTTGCGTACCTGCTGCGCTCGGAAGCCACCAAACTGGTGACGGTTGGACTGATTGTTGCCTCTTTCTCCGCGTCCGTTGGCAGCTTGCTGGCTATCACTGTCGATCGGTACCTCTCCCTCTATTACGCTTTGACTTACAATTCGGAGAGGACTGTCACTTTTACCTATGTCATGCTTATATTGCTGTGGGGAGCAGCGATCTGTATCGGACTGCTGCCTGTGATGGGCTGGAACTGCCTCAGAGATGAATCTACCTGCAGTGTTATCAGACCGCTCACTAAAAATAACGCGGCGGTCCTCTCGGTCTCCTTCTTGCTTATGTTTGCCCTCATGCTGCAGCTCTACATTCAGATCTGTAAAATCGTGATGCGCCATGCCCATCAGATTGCCTTGCAACACCATTTCCTGGCCACTTCCCACTATGTGACCACCCGAAAAGGAGTGTCTACTTTGGCCATTATTTTGGGGACTTTTGCTGCTTGCTGGATGCCTTTTACGCTCTATTCTTTAATAGCAGATTACACCTATCCTTCTATATACACCTATGCCACCCTCCTGCCAGCTACCTACAATTCCATCATCAACCCTGTAATATATGCTTTTAGAAACCAGGAGATACAGAAAGCGCTGTGGCTCGTCTGCTGTGGCTGCATTCCTTCTAACCTGTCTCAGAGAGCGAGATCGCCCAGCGATGTCTGACTGGTGGCCGGCAGGACACTCCTTAACACCTTCCTTCCCAGCCATCCTTGTGACTGTGTCTTTGGTTTAGGCGCATTCATTAAGCGGCGTGCGATGGGTTCCGATCAGAGCCGCAGGACGTGCTGACCTTTTATGAACAGCAAACCCCAGTGACCAAAACGAAGCAAGTGGTTTAAAAGGGAGATTTCCATAATCAAAATAATCGGTGTTCTTACAGATTTATAATGTTGCTCAGGGTCTTTTTGTTATAAATATATAACCAAGACTTTGCCATGCTTGCCACGATTTTACTTTAAGTTTGCTAATTAAAAATGGATTTAAACAGCATACCTCATTTGAAATTGTTTATGTGATTGAGTTCAGCCATACTGCATGTTACAGTCTGTTGTCAGGATATGTTTCTCCTCTTAAGTCATATTAAAACAGTAGGAAAAAAAAGAGAAGGAAAAAAACACTGTCCTGTTCCCACAAACCTGTTTTTATATCATCAGAATGCTCTTCAAAATAATGGACAATTGTACTGATTTATCTAGTATTTATTGTGAGAATCTCAGTGCAATGAATTTGCTGTAAGTGAGGAAGTACTTGTATAGCTTTTATTTTACATCTCGGCATGAATGAGGTTGATCATCATTTTTTAGAGTTCCCTGTTCTCTACCGAGTTCTGGCTGGATATTGGAACAGAAGATGGGCTTTGCCTTCCCACTCGGAAGTCAGGCTGATGTTTTCTCTTAAATGTGGGACATCAGGCCTCATTGTATTATTAATTTTAAAAGAACTCACTGGGGAGTTTTGAAGCTGATGAATCAACATGGTCTCTTCTGACTGCATTTGTAACAGATGCAACACTTTGAAGTGTCTTAGACAAGTTTTGTCTTTCCATAGTGAAATATCAGATGGAATAACCTAATATTTCAGATCTACGTGAAATGCTTCCACTTAAGTTTGTTACCAAGTCAAAAGGATTGCCACTTGTTTTCACTATTCTGCTGTAATGTAAAATGTAGAATCTAACTTATAAATTCTCAGAGCATTTCTGGTTCATAATTGCATGCAACCAGAACTGCAACACGAATCAAAATGTTCTCCCTTTCTGGCAGTTTTGTCCATTACAGACTGGGGTTCTTCTCACTGTATGCATATCAGTTCTCTTCATTATAAGATGATAGTTCTGCTCTAAAAAGCAGAGCTTCCTCTCACGAATGGCTAAGTTTGAAAGCTATTGCTTACCTTACACTGGAGCCGCATTAGAATGCAATAGAAATAAAACATTGCTTTCTAATTTCAAGACTTGATTGTCAGAGAGGAAATCTTTCTGGGAGATTGATGAAATTCAGTGTCTATTCTCATGTCAGTGCATGGGAGTTCACAGTACCCCTTGCACTGGCGTTAATGGGAGCTCCACGTGTTAATGCCCTGACATCAGTAGGAGGTTATGTTCCCTTGAACGTCGCAGTCGGCATACTGTATTGTTGCTTCAGTATCTTCAATTGCAGTTAAAACAAGAAATCTCAAGTGTAAATCGGCAATATTTACAGTTCAGTGAAATAATATACCTGTGTAGTACAAATAGTAGAGACAACTGTGTTGCTGGTCTGGATTTTTCCAAACGGAACCTGTCCTTTCCACATGGGTGTTCGGATGACTGTAGCTTTTTGTGGCAGAGTTTCTGTGACGTTCAGAATCATATGCTGTACGCAGTGCTGAATCTCAAATGTGAATGAATTGTCTACAAACAAGGCTCTGTAGAGGTTTTACGAGCAATAATTAAGTTGCAATGCTGGGTTCAAATTCCATTATCTACCTGCTTCAACCTTGACGATGTTTGGCTCTTTCTTTGTCAGCTGATTGGTTTGATAGTTGCGTGGCGTGGTCTGGCAGAGCTGTGACTCGCAGCTCCCAGGGCTTCGCTGCCACTTAGGGATTCTCAGCACAGTTAGAATGTGGCCCCTACTCTATGTAGGGTGTTGGTGTTCTTTATCTGCTTAGGAATGCTCTTGATGCTCTAGTCGTTGCCAGGTTCCTATTTTGTTACAGATTTTTGTATAAGAAATAATCAGGTCATAAATATCCACGCTATGTATGCCTGCAGTTTTGCAAGTATGCAAAGTACTGAGATTAAATGGCAGTAGAAGGCATGAACTGAATAATGTACAGAGGCTGAATAACGTAGAGTGGCACTTCTTAAGATGACAGATGAGAAATGTTAAACTGATACAAAGGCTAGCCCCCTCTTCTTGCTGTTTTCTTTTTCTTTTTGTTCCTTTGAATCAAATTGCTGAGGAGGTGTGATGAGGTTGAGCAGCTACAACTGTGACTGTAATTCAGTCCCTAGGGCAGCTGTTCTGCTGCTTAAGCAGACCTGTTCTCATCTCCTCGCATTGCCTTGCAGGCACGAATGTTTTTCTCTCTGCAACACCTGGGTGGCAGGGAAGCTAGAAAAAAAACCAGCACAGAGGGAAATAATGTTGTCCCCTCTTTCACACTGCTCCTTGTCATCTTCCTCACTCCACAGGCTGCTTAAATACTCCACGGCTTTTAACAGTGTCAGGGGAGCCGACCTTTTCCTTGTGCCAGAGCAGAGAGATTTGTGGTTGGAAGCTCCTCTCCTCAGGAGCGCTTCGAGTCAAAAAGAGGAGAGAAGGATTAATTATAGAAGTTATGAAAAAAGCGGCTCACAGGGGCATGATTTGCCCTCGTTTGATGAGTGACTGCTTTACCTTTCACCACAGACAGGTGGGAAACATGATTTTGCCTCCTGAGCTACTGCTGTGACGTCCGGTGAGGATGCTGGCTCTTTGAGAAGTGGTCTTAAATTGAGCCTGTGCAGCTTAGGCCAGAAAACCCTTCTGGAAGTCAGTGACCTTGGTTTGTCCATAGCTGTCAGATTGAGCTCTAGCACGCTTTACAGTAGCAGTGAGATGCTATTAAACGCACCTCTGAAGGAGTTCTTGAGAGCAGGGGCCGAGCTGTGGGTACAAAGCCACCTACCTCACTTCCATAAGAAGAGATGCATGAGAGACAGCTGCCTTTCAGGCTGTGAAATTAAGTATTGTACTGCTTTTACGTTAGAGTGTGTAGGCAGTTACAGTGCAGGCCCAGATCCTTAGGGTCAGGTGCCAGTGTCCATCCGAGACACCTCTGAAACTGGCAGAAATCTGGACAGCTTGCAGGAATGTCATTGTTTTTGTCCCACTGAAGCACACAAGTGCATCAAAATTCACCATGCCGGCTACAGCGGAGTATTTTCATCATAATGGCAACAGATTGTTTTAATAACGAGTCATTCAATCTTAAGATCTGAAGTTCATTTTTATTTATTAACGTATCTGACCTGAAGTTAAATTTGCTGTAGTCGTTTTTGTCATCTGTTCAACCTCAAAGCCTTTATTTTAATTGTATCATTTCAACCATTTCTCCTAACAGTGAGAATTCCAGCAATAAGGGAAAAACGGTTTAAGTATAACAGCAATAAAATCCTCCATGTTGCAGGTACTATAAACTGCTGAGTAACCTCAGAGCAATAGGGAGGAAGCAATATATTCTTTAGACAAAAAACAGTTTGTGTAAGGAGGAGTCTTCCTTCATCAAGCCGGTGCTGTAGGGCTGATGTGAGACCCCCCATGTGGGTTTGCGTTACAGTCCTTGAGTTACTGAATAGGATTACTCAGCAATAGCTGCTTACCTTAGTTTTTGGTTGCTGAATTCATGCTGCAGAGGGGATTTTTGCTCTTTTCTGTGTTGGACATTTAGTTGTACATCGGTCTCGGGATAAATTACTTGTGTTCAGCATTTCTGATTGTTACTCGGTTCTGTAAATTCCCAGATTTGTGATCATATAATCATAGAATGGCCTGGGTTGAAAAGGACCACAATGATCATCTAGTTTCAACCCCCCTGCTATGTGCAGGGTCGCCAACCACCAGACCAGGCTGCCCAGAGCCACATCCAGCCTGGCCTTGATGCCCATCGAGGTGGGTATATCAAGATGGATATGAAAACTGGTGCTAGCCCGTTCTGAAGGCAGCTTGGTTTTCAAAAGAAGAAGATTAAGGTGCCATTGAAGAAACCCCCTGCCAGTACCTGGGATGTTTGCAGGCTGGCTGAAAGGCCTGCTGTGGCTGCTGTATCTTCCTGCCACAGGCAGTCAGTGACAGAAGCAGTTGCATCCATCCTTCACGTTCAGGGGACAGCCTTGAAACGTCTTGGAGTGACTGAGATCCCTCCACAAGCAGTAGTGAGTTTTGGCTTAGGCCAGCCACTGTTCCGTCTCCAAAGAGTTTTTCTTCTGTTGCCTCATTTTCTTAGGGCAAACTTAGCTTCTGAAAATAAGATACCTGTATTTGTTTCTCCAGAGCACTGAGCAACCTGCACTGTGGCTGAATGTTGGGATGAAATTGCATCACTAAAATCCAGACCCCTTAAATATTAACTCATTACGATAAGAACTGGTGTTCTGTAGCATTCAGAACCCTATTTTCAAAATGCTAGCCCTGACTTTCATGCAGAGAAAGCAAGTGTTAATCTGCCTTTTATATGTACAATTAAGAAAGAAAAACAGTTGGACAGAGTGGTCACTGTTTAAAAAGCACCGACTCTTCTGTTACTTCTGAGATACTGAGTGGTCCTCTGTCCTTCAAACAGAAGCTAACTGCTACCTGGCAACTGAGTGCCCACAAGTCAGTTTCAAAGCTTTGCAGCGTGAGGAGAGGGACCAGAGTGGTTGCCAGTACAAAGCAGTCTGACAGAACAGCTCTGTCCTATCTGCACATCAGCTGTAGGCAGATCAAGTCCTGCATGTGTGAGAACGGAGCCAGGAGCCGGTGGCCGGCATTTCATTGGGTCGTTCTACTGCCAGAAGGCAACATCAGCCGGCCTGCCACTGCGTGCAGCTCCCACATTAAGAGTTAAAGAGTACTGAGAATACTGAAGTGCTGCTGGCCAGCTATTCTGGAAGTGATATCAGTGTTCTGCTTCTTGGGGAGGATGAAGGATGCAGCAGGACCTGTGGAAGAAATAAAGGATAGCATTAAGTATCCTACATGTGTTTTCATGGCATACAGGCTTTTCAAATAATTTACAGTGTGCAATAAACTGAGTCCTAACAGAGCAAGGCATTGCACATTAGGAAGAGTCCCTCTGTAACCTGACTGAGATTAGGCAGCAGAGTTACTCGTGAGCACGTGGTGCTTATAAAATAAAGGAGTTTTCAGATAATGGTGCATTACTATAATTAGGAAATAAAATTAAAAATTGGAATTTTCTGATTTATTTTTCTTTAGTTTTTTGAATGCTGATTTATAAAGTGGTGGTTTTCCCTCTCTTTCAGTGTCGCGTTTAGTTTGGCTTAGTGGTAGTCCAGAGGTGTGCAATGAAGGAAAAATAAGACCTCAATCTCTGCTTATAAAGAAGAAACTGAAAGGAAGGGTTGTGCTTTATATGAAACAGGTAAAAAATAACATAGGGAAGCTAAATTAGGCGTGCTTACCTCCCTGTCTCCCAGTAAAATGGTAGGGCTCCCAGGAAACTTGAAAGACTTCTTGGGACCAAGATCTTGCAGATCCCATTAATGGATCAAAAATCTCAATGATAGCTGCTTTCACGTTAAGGAGGTGATGAAAAATGAGGGGATGCAAGTCCTTATGGCCTGGGGAATCAGCCAAGTACTCGGTGCTTGAGCTTGGATAGGAAGGATGCTTGAATGAAAGTGTGCCCTCGGAAGGAGAAGTCATTTTGAGCTATGCATCATGAGCCTTCCATAACGTACACAGAGCACCTGAAGGATGCCACAGAGCTTCTGGTGTGGGGCATAGTGCAGCAGTCCCTGCGCCCTTGAGGCCAGCACTGCTATTGTTATTGCTGAATGGTGTCCCAAGAGCAGAAAGGAAGAAACAGAATCAGAAGTGCTCCTCCCTTGAACACACAAACTCATGAGTTTCATTCAGATGATTGCAGTCTGAGATGGCTCCACTGCAAATGAGAAGATTTTCGTGGATAAATATTGAAAGAGCCAAGAGCAGGTTATTCTACAGTAAATCCTTGTTTATTCCTGTTTTACTGAGGAGCATCTGGGCCAGTAACTTCACAGGAGCTGTGTCTTCAAGGACAACTTGCCTTTGTGCTCAAAATCCCTGCGCTGAAGTTTGTTCACAAAACTGTTCTGGGTCTTGTAAGGCAGACTACAAGAAGAAGCTGTTGCATATCTCACTGTTACACAGGCTTGTTCTGGAAGAGAAGAAAATAATAATGAATGTAGGTTAGATGGAGCTGTGTTACAGTTAGGTAGTGCCTCAGTGCCTGGATGCAAACTAATTCAGTGCCATTGAAAGGATATGGGAAAATTTGGCAGGGGAGGTTTTGCAAATGGATCGAGAATAAAACTCTCTATCAAACATTCCATCCCAAAGTCCTTGGGTTACTTTTGAGGGAATTTTTCTGACCTCCCCACAGCTTTTGTTTTGCACTCCCCATCCATGAAGGCAATTTTTCCAAAGTGTTGCTGATGCACAGTGAGTGTTGAACAAGATACAGTACTGTGGGTTCCCCCCAGGCTGAGGGCAGACTTTTCTGTCCCAGAACCACAGAAGTGATTTATATATACATGGACTTGTTGGAGGGTGTCCAGGGAAGGGCCACAAAAATGACCCGAGGGATGGAACACCCATCCTATGGAGACAGGCTGAGAGAGCTGGGGCTGTTCAGCCTGGAGAAGAGAAAGCTCCAGGGAGACCTGAGAGCAGCCTTTCAGTATATGAAGGGGGGCTGCAAGAAAGAAGGGGACAGACTCTTTATTAGGGTCTGTGGTGATAGAGCACATCCTCATCCCTGGAGATTTTTAAGATGCATCTGGATCAAGCCCTGGGCAACCTGATCGAGCTGCGATGTCCCTGTTCATTGCAGGGGAGTTGGACAAAATGACCTTTAAAGGTCCCTTTGAACTCTAAGGATTCTGTGATTACCTCTAAATAAAACAGACCTTTTTAAAGTCCTAGAGTACTTAGAAGCATTTGTTGCACATTCAAGGGCTTCATCAAACCAGTAGTGAAGAGTAATCCAACTGGCAGACAGTGAGGTTTCTCTCTGATAAAACCAGCAGTCCTTCTTATTTCAAAAACTTGCCTCACTCTTTTGCATAAGCACAGTGCTCCATCTTCACGTAGAAGCTTATATACAAAGGTTTTTGTACATTTCTGCTCAGTAGAACCTTTTGAAAAACAACGAGCTGATAAATTCATAGCTCTGTACAAGCTTCGTAAATACATTTCTTAATTGAGAAGAGTTAGAGAATCAATGTTAACCCCGTGGTTGCATAGTTTACCTCTTTCAGATATATCAGCAGCGCTTTTAAATTGAACAACTTTGCTTCCCATTAAAAATTTACCTGATTTACTTTCAGAGGAAAAAAGGGATGAACTCCTCATGTTTTCCTTATGCTGGTGATAATCCTTTAAATCCCAAATATATGGTATGCCACGATGTCTGTGCTCAGACCTGCTCCTGCTTTCTCACTGATAAATCAAGTCTAACTGCATGTGGTGAAGACTCTGTCCTTCAAAGATCTACCTTAGAAAATGAAGTGACCTCATCCTCCTAAGAAATAGACTCCCACCAAATAGATTTGGTTGTAAAGAACTAACATCAGGAAGCAGTTGTTCACTGCGCAGGTGATGGAGCACTGGCACATGCTGCCCAAAGGCTGTGGAATATTCTCTTTGGAGATCTTCAGGTGGACCTGGGCATGGGTGCCCTGCTCTGGTGTCCCTGCTTGAGCAGGGGTTGGGCAAGGTGGCCTCCAGAGGTCCCTGCCCCTCTGTCATTCTGTGTGATTGCTGGGAATTCTCATGTCTTTAATTTGGATACCCGTCTTCGGAATTCACAGGCATATTCTACATGGCCACAGCTAGGACAGAGTCCAGGAGGGTTATTTACCACTGACACGAGCCTATATAGCAGTTACATGTTCCTGCATACCGCCTTTCCCTGTTCTCTCTCCTTTTGTCTTTCATAAATGCTTTGGAAACAGGGCTGCACAGATCACTGAACAGCAGTCTGCTGAGTCATCTGACGCAGGTGCACATCTTGCACTGGCTGATGCTAACCTGCAGGGTATTGCAGTATCTAAAAAGTCTTCTGTATTTATTTTTAAAGAGCACACCAAATACATATGTGCTTTAGAAGCATTCTGGAAAAAGACACTGCAGAACCACAGGGAAGAATGAGGTTGAAAGGAGCCTCTGGAATCCATTTGCTCACATCCCTGCTCCAGCAAGGACACCCAGGGCCGTGCCCATGTGATTTTGAAAGGTCCCCAAGGAGGAGACTCCTCAGCCTCTGGGCAGCCTGTGCCAATGCTCTGTCATCCGCAGTGCTTCTGGTGTTCAGAGGGAACCACCTGTGTGTCAGCGAGTGCTCGTGGCCTCTGGTCCTGGAACTAGGCACCACTGACAGAGCCTGGCTCCGATCCCTTGGCACACTCCCTTCAGGTACTGACAGAAAGTGATGAGATCCCCCTGTGCCTCCTCTTCTCCAGGCTGAGCCATCCCTCTCGGCTTTTCCTTGTAGGACCTGGAAAATTTGGGACCAAGGTGTGGAGCTATTTATGTCTTGGTTAATTTTGGTCCCCACTGAAGTTTCCTCTTAATGCAGCATGTGCTAAGATGAAACATGTCAAAATAAGAGGGAATTCAGCTGTTGAGCTGTTATTTTACAGAACACAGATGAAAGCAGTGTGAGCTGTTCCTCTGGAAACGGAGATAGCCGCGTCCCTTTTATGTCCCTGTGGAGCTCAGGGAGTTGTGCTCCATCCGTGGGTTTTTGCTTTGCTACTCTTTGGTCCCGCTCTGCAGCTTACTCCCTCAGTCCTTCTTGTGGTGCCCCTACCCCACAGAGCTCACAACAAAATGGCACGCAGGTAGGGCTTTGCTTTCAGTGTTAATCCCGGGGTCAAAGCAAGCTGGTTTTGGAAGCAAGCTCTGCTCACAGCAGAGATCTTTCTGATTGCATGATATGAAATAGCCTTCTGCAACGGCATTTAAACCTAACTTCATCTATTTTCCGTTTCCCATTCATTGTAAGCAGAGTCTGCCTTTAGTCTGGGAGGAGGGGAATAACTCACTATTTAGGGAGTTAGCATGCCCCAACATGCAGCTTTTTACACAGCTGACCACAGAGCACACTGAAGGCATGGTAGTCTGCTCCTGGACTCAGGCTGGTCCCACAGGTAAACCTGTACAGAAGCAGGATGTAGTTTTCCAAAGTTTGGAAACAGTGCTTGTGATTTGTGCCAATAGCATGGAATGGGTATTGCAGCTGAACAGACAGGTCAATGGATTATGTACACAGCAAAATATTCAGGCAGTCTGTAGGGCTACTTGCCTGTGCTTAAATGCATTTTCCACTGCGGCTGATAGCAGTCCCGTGTGTGTATAGAGGAGGCCAGTATGGACTCTTCTAGGAAATGGGCTTCCTACTTTTTGCCTAGAAGTAGCCAAGTTAGACTTCTATCCATTTTTCATGCCTGTATCTTTTCAGTCTAAAATCTACCATTACGTTGTCCTTCTTTGGTCTCGGCTTTATTGTCACAGCCAAAGCCTACGAAAGTTGATTGTAAATGTGTTTACAAAGAAATTCCATAGAATGTTATAACCGTGCCTCTGAAATAAAGCTATAAAAGCTATTTCACTCCAGGCCGTGGAATTTAGACTACTCTGGGCTGATAGAACCACTCCTAGTTTTCTGGGCCTACCACCAAGACCCCTACTTTCTTTCTCTTGCCAAATACGATTGAAAATAACCAGTGGTTTACCTGCCCACTGTGAGTTTTTCAGAGCTAGGAGACACCGCCCGATTCACGCAGGCTGCCCGCGCTCCTGGTGGCAGTGTGGTTCCTTCGGGAAGTCTAACAGCTTTCACGAAAGCAGTGCACAGAGGTTGTTTTCACTCCGCGTATCCCGCTAGGAGACAAATGGCTTTAACACAATAGTTTGAGTCCCGTGTGTTGTGCTTTCATACAAGAACCAGTTACTGGTTCGGTACGTAGCGACGTGCGGTGGTTATTTCTTATACTAGTTAGGTTTTTCCATTTAACTGTGGTTGAAGTTTGAACCATAGCTTGCCAGTATATAAAATCATTTTAAAGGGAAGCAAAACGTCTTTGCCTCGGTTTCCCTTAAGAATAAAGCTTTGGATTGCAACCTACAGAGCTTCTTGTTGTATACAAGATAGTCATTGAATGCACTTTATTTACAAAAAGGCACAAATTATTTTGTTAATGACCGGTTACAATTGCACTATGCTGTAAGCATCAGTTACAGAATATGAACTGTACAGTTTTGTAGTCAACGTTGTAAGTGTTCAGTCATAAACGATTGAAACGATGACGTGTTTCAGTCCCATGTTAGTTTTGTATGTGGTGTATGTAATTAGAAATAAATCTTCCTTTCTAAAAAAAAGAACAGATTGGCTGTCCGTTTAATTGAGTTGCACATTTCATGCAGCATAACTGTATTCTTCCAGAAATAGATAATTCGGCGTGTTCTAATGCAAAGAGATGGCAGAAGATACTGACTGAGTTGGAGGGGGTACGTTCAGAAGTGCAAACTTCAGCTGAACTTTTGTTGATCCCCTGATGCCGCAGAAGGAAGTAGCAGCAACTCCAGTTTTCTGCACGGTCTGAAAGAAGAGCTGAAAGGAATTCTAGAATGTGGGGTTGTGCCAAAGCATCCTTTCAAGTTTACCTTTTTAATCCAAATTAATTAATCTCTGCTTCACTTCTTTTCTGTCCCTCTGCCATTTATTTTCATTGTGTGTATTTCTTTTGGCTAAGAAAATTCGGCTGCCCTGTAGAAAAGGATCTGTAGGGGATCTGCTACATGGATGTAGACACTTACTGTTTCAGTTTCAGTTAGTGATCATTAACTGGGGTAGATAAGAGTTGAAAGAAACTATGTTAACTTGAATTCTTTTAGTTACATTGGTCTGATCTTCCAGCTAAATAGCTCCAAATCAGACACACAATCCATTCTTTGTTTCCAATGCGACTCTGATAGACAGGCAAAAAGAAAATGGTGAACTGTCTCATTTCCAGAGAAAGAGGGAGAGAATTCACTTGTGTGTGTGTGTGTGTGTGTGTGTGTGTGTTCTGAATTATTTTCTTGAGTACCCATCTTATTTTTCAGGCACGTACATTGCTGGAAAGAGCTCCATCTCTAACTTTAAAGCTGACTGTTCCATATCGTAGTCAATGAAAACTTGACTTCTGAACTTATCTAGTGACTGACAGATGGTCGGGTAAGTAATGGAGAGTGAGGCTGCGCTGCATAGGTCTGCAGTCCTGCAGCTCAGCTGTACCTTCTGCCTCCCCAGCTGGAGACAATCTCAGTGATGTTTGCCATACCAGACACAGCTCTCCTCTCCTGCTCTCACAACAGACCTGTGGGCACGAGCTGCTTACTATAGAGAAGAAGAATTGATGTAATGGAGAGGAGCAGGGGGCAAGCTGGGGCATACCAGTTTCTCTTTCTGCAGTTAAACTGTAGCCAGTACTACAGCAGGGTAGTGATAAGGATGTATTGGATACACGGTTTTTATTTAACTAGACATCTACTGCAGCTACACCAATGTAGACACCCACCCTCTACCAGTCAACCAATCTACTAAACTGGAAATTGAATAAAAATTAATGGGCAGAAACAATAGGGAGGGAGGGGAAACAAATATTTCCTCTAACAGGGAAGCCACAACATGTCATAAACCACATTACAATAAATATGAAAATAACTATATAACACATTGATATCAAATGTATTCTGTAAAGGTAGAGGCTTGGGTCTTGAATGCCTTGTTCTTCTTTGCACGTTTTTCTCTGTCTTTGCTGATAGAGACAACGGGAAGAAGAAAAAGGCTGAGATTCAACATATAATTATCGAATAAATGCTCTGTATCAACAGCTATTTATTAAAATTCAGCACCCTTAGAAGAGAAGCCATAATATCCATTTCAGTGAGGTAATGCTGTAAGGATGAATTCTGCTTCTAATAAAAGGAGCAGCTAAAATGGTGAGTGGCTGGCAGGCTGCTCACAGATTCTTCTAAGACCCCCAGTAAGGCATCTAAAATAAATGTATTCTTTCTCAAAAAAGGCTGAGAGGATATCAGAAAGTGTGAGATTAAGCAAGGGGTTAAGAAGGCTGTTAGAAACAAAATGCCCAAAATGAAAAGACCTCTGACTAGTTAAGTGTATAGTCATAATAAGGCAAATCATAGAAGACTCTGAAGAGCACAACATGTCAAAGCATAGAGAAACCTCTCATAAAAACTATGACAGGCAGGAAGCTTGCCCAGGCAGTCTGTGGATACAGTGAGTACAAAAAATAAGCAGTCACAAAAACACTGTGGAGGAAAGTAAAATTAATTATTTGCACTGATACTTATTAAAAGAGGCTTAGAAATCTTCTCCTGTTGGATACTTTGTTTGCAGAAAGAAGAGTCTGAAGAGCTGACCCTGCTGGGGCAGCAGGAAGATGGCTCAAAGTTAAGCTTACTGAGCAGGGTGGGAGAAACGCCGGCTGAAATGGGAGCAATTGTTCTACATGACTGATGGTGGTGTAAGAAAGTTAGGTAACGCCACAAAGGGTGGCTGGAATTTACAGGTGGGTAAGGGGAGTTATGTGGGAAGAAACCAAATTTTGCAGGTAATTGAAGGGCGATGCTGGGAATCTTTTGGTACTGGAATCCAACAGGCCCAACGCTACTTCAGTGAGCACCTCAATAGTACCATAGAAGGCTAAAATTACCTAGGTAACAGTGCTGAAACAATAACTGGTGTATACACATACCAAAATGGGAACCAGTAGTGAAAAGGTAACTAGGGTCAAGTTGTTTGGGAGGAGGCTGGGGTTACAGTTCAAAAAGATGGTGAAGAAGTATGAAAATGGGCAAAACCATTCACATCACATTGCCAGGGCTGTCTGAAGGTCTCCTTGGGCAGCCCTGTGCATGACCACAAGTCTAAAGTAGCAGTCTCAAATGAAAATCTCATCAGGAGGGCGAAGTGGCTGGCAAGATCAGTAATTCAAATAATAGTAAAAACCTGCCAAATCCTAATGGTACTCAGCCAGAATTGTAAAGGGATTCCTTTCAAAATAGTGGAAGCATTAATGGTGTTAAGGAACTGGAGGAAATCCTGGCTGCATCTCTGTGTAGTGCAGGTAACATCCTTCTTGCAAAGTGATGCAGCGGTGTCACAAGCTCAGGAAACAGCACTGCTGGTAAGGGTGGTTAGAAGCAACAGAGAACTGAAGGTATTGGCAATGCCTGCTTCACCCTGTAATCCCAAACTGCCTCCTTTCCTAACGTATAGCATCCTGTGCACTGTGGCTGGATATCAGATGTTTTTGTCAACTGCGTCTGGAGCTAAACAGAGGGAAATGGCTGAATTTTTTGTTATGGATACACAACAGAAGACTTTCATGGCCAATAATAGTAAGCATATTTATAAGGATAAAGTAATTGAAAGCTATTTATCCGTCAAGCACATCAAATAATTGCCATGCTGCAGTAAACAAAAGAAAATGTTGTTGCATTAGGCTCGCTAGCTGAAATTAAAGCTATAGTTCAGCGTTGCCCTTTGGTTCAAGGAGACTCAGCTGCAGTGCTGCAGATCCATGTGCCTGTTCCTACGTTCTTATGTCTCTGTAGGTCACGTTGGAGACAGGCTGCTGGCTAGGTGGACATTTGGACTAAGTAGAGCATATCTTCTCTTTTTACTAAATGATTATGAATGGCTCTATTTATAGCAGGGAACCAGAGAGCACCTACAACCTCTCCAGTGTCCCACAGCCAGAATTTCAGTATCTATTCAAAGTGTGAGGCCCGTGCAGTTAACGGATATTTTACCCTCATCACTTGAAAACTGTATAAGAAATACCATTGATCTGTTACGTATGTCAAAGACAATTCCATTTGCAGACACTCAGGCTTTTTAAAAGCTTCCAAGTCATAGCCACCTTTTAAAGTTATTTTTAAATGGCCCTAAGTGAATCTTTGTAGAACTGCTTTTAAAGCCAGCAGCTCAACACCTTCACCCCACAGCCGAAATAGATATATCTGCCCAAATGTCATATCCCTTTCCTTTGCATTAAGTTGTGCTAATTGTAAAGGCTGCCTTTCAACTCAGGGGGTTCTTTATCTGACAACAAAAGGTATTTTGCTGTGCCGGGACACTTTCTTCCCATCAGTGGCCTACCAGAACTGGTTTCATCTTTATTTTTTATCATGACATATGAGGTCTAAATCACGCTTGACAGAGATCCTAAATAAACGTGTTTTTAAGATGCAGTGAGTTTGCCATCATCATCATTTTGATCTTTCAAGCTCGAGTGCATCCTCTTAGGATTTTCAGGACAAGAATCATCATACTGCATTCCTCTTACAGGGCAAGGGATGCAGAAAGACGCAGAGAATGTAGCAAGTTAGGGTAAGAGAGCCTGTCCTCACAACCCCAAAGTCTCAGGCACTAGATCGGCCAGTTCAGCCTGGTAGAAAAATATTTCCTTCCTGACATCAAAGCGAGTAGGCATTAAGATGCCCTGCTCTTGAGTGGGAAGCAAGGGCAGGCAAGCTTCCACTCTGCTCCCACTGACGCTCTCTGAGGTCCTGCACGTCCCTCGGGCTCACCCCTGGCTCTGTTCCTCTGCACATACAGCTGGATTCACTGCTTGGCAAGGTAGCGTGTGGGCCGTGCAGCCAGGGCCATGCAGCAGCAGCAGCTCACATCTCCCTTTATGTTTTGGCTGCCTCTGCAGTCTGGTTGTTGATGACTCTAGGATTTATTGTCAGTGCTGGATTCCCAATCCCTTCGACAGCTTTCTGGGAGAACTAATAAAGCAGATGGTTTTGTTGTTGTGGTTGATGATTGCTTTTTTATTTTTAATTAAGCAGCATATTTTCAGTCCCTGTAGTTCTCTGTGCTGAGGCTGGTTTTGTGTTTGTTTGTTTGTTTTCCTTCTAGGAAGAAGTCACAGAAAGATGTCCTGACCCCTTCATGCTCAGTCCATTTCAGTCAGCAGGCTCATTCTGGCCAGGGCTAGTCTGCCTTAGGCCGGCCACAGCTTTGCCAAAACAGGCACCAATGGCAGTGCTTGGCCTTAGATTACCACAGCTCTCTGCATCTGCCACCACAGTTTTCACAAGCTGGCTCAGGCTGGCCCAGTTTTCACCGGGAGCAGCAGCAGCACTCCTCAGCCGGCAGCAGTGACCTGCCTCTGCACCCCACCATGCGTTTGCTAAACTTGGTCTTCTCTGCTAGCAGAAGGGGAGCCCAGAGAGGGGCCCCAGGGTGCTGGTTGCTGCTGGTGTGGAGAGGCTGATCTCTCACTTGTGACACCAGCTAGTGAGCAGGTGCAGAAACAGACTCTTATCTGTCCGGATGTGTTTGCTGCTCAGACTCCTGTGATGGATCACCTGTGGGAAAAAGTCGCCAGGCTCAGTGGACGTGTCGTAAGCCAGACTTGTCCCATGGATGTGCGGCTTGGCAGTGGTGGAGGAAGCACGTACACAGCAGAGCCACAGCAGCTGTTTGATTTCCAGCTCACGTCGACTTGGTGTTTTCTTCACATTTACACTTAATTTGTCCTACCAGGGAATGTGTTCTTCTCCAGAGATGAGACAAAGCATTTGTCAGCGTCCAGTAGTTCCCTCTATTCTGTTCAGCATCTTTCTGCTTCTACTTGATTCTATTAAAGGCTCTTTTAATGAGCACACATTAAACATACACGTCTCTCTCCAGAGATCTGAGCAGTGGAATCTCCATCTTTTCCACAGCTTCACAAAGTGATGCGACACTTTGTTTTAGTCAAGTTAAAAACAGAACAAAATGCTGCTGTTTCCCTTTCAGTCATCTCACCTTCAGCAGTGATTTGCAAGACTGTTGCCTCTTCCTCCATGTAGAAGTTATTTTTTACACCATTTAAATGACAGCTTAATCATACGATAAAGGACTTCCCCAAGCGCAGGTCTTTTCCATGTGTCAAAATATCCGTGGATTCCATATTTAACATCAGACAGAATTGTGCTGCAGCAGTAGGCAAAGCTTCCCTGATTATTATATCGCTGTGGAGAGCACTTCCTTCTGGAAAGCTGTTCTGAGATAAAAGTCAGCAGGGCACTGATCCTCACAGTGGAAACCAGCAGGAGAAATCCATAGCAGCAGCCACGTACCTTGAAGGATGTCAGTGCACATGGAAAGGTGAGGCCGTATGCAGAACAGTTCAGGTCATCTGTGACAAAGTAGTGATATTTTTTTCAGAGGTGAGGCATTCTTGGCAAGCACATGTAAAGCACTTCACAGCAGGTGGCAACATGAGCAGAAACAGGTCCAAGCAGATGGGAAACAAGTATCTGCTGCTCATCCTTCCTGCTTCCCTGCCCCAGTGCTCGCTTTGAGAAAGTGGCAGGTAAGAGTAGCTTACTCTGTGCGTTTGTTGGATGAATGCCTAACAGAAATTAATACAGGGTGTTTAACATCTGTCTTTTTAAAGTTTTGAACAATTTCCACTCCTGAAAAGATAGGTTCCACCACATTGCTTTTATGTCTCCCTGTCCGTACCTTATATCATCTAGAAGAGCACACCACCATGTGCTAGTTTTAAAGCCTAGCAACTTAAAATGACCATGTCCACCCTTCAGGATGGTATCAACCTTTTGGTGATGCAGAGGCAAATGCCAGTAATATGCAAGGCTTCCAGTAACAGGCTGTGGGAAAGAAACTGATGCTTTGTGGGTTCTGTGGGGCTTCGGGGTCTGGGCACTCTCTTCCATTGTGTGCTGCAGACGTGCCTTCAGTCCCAGCTAGCAGAAATCCAACTGGAGATGATGCAGCAGCTGGGAGCTTCTGGATCAGGTTAAAGGCTGTAAGAAGTGTATGGTTTGCTTGACCTCTTAATTAATATGAAAGTTATAGAAACCTTCATGCTCAGTAGGGCTTTGCTAACACAGGTGCAGAATGGCTTTATTTTGTTCCTGGTAGAGACAGAGCCCAAGAGTTTTTTTTGAAACCAGCATCAATTGGTTCAACTGCAGCAGAGAGAATATTTCCTGCAGAAAGGTCAAGGACCATTTGCACCTTTCCAAGTCAAAAACAATCCTTAAAACTCTATCTAAAAACCACCTAGCAGCTGTGCAGAGCCCTGTGACTACCCTTGGGTTGCAGCAGCTAACAATGAAAAACGGAACTAGAAACAAAATCCTGCTCAGGAGAGCATATGGGTTTATTGCTGATGGAGAAACCAGAAGCCCGGTGCTTGACCTCAGGTAGGTTTTGGCTCAGAGAAATTCCACTGCCATTAAGAGAGCAAGCACGACTATACCCAGGCATGCACATCATCACAGACTTCTAGGATGTGGCATTTCAGAAATAAACAGAGTAATGAGCCAGTGTGTGTATTTTGTGAGAGCCTGTCTTCTCGACAGTGAACATTATAAAAGACTTTAGGAAACAACCTCTGGCTCTGCTTTGCCTCTTGTTCTCCATCAGGAGCAGCTTGTGAGGTATGGAGTTGACACGTGAGAAGCCTGTGAGGGGAGACGATGGGAAGCCAGAGGGGTGGTTGGGAAGAAGCCAGCTTGGACCAGCCTAGAGGAAGGATTTTATCTTGATGTGTGTGCTTTGAGCTGTAGGGAGGGCAGACAGACGGTGAGAAGGGGATACAGTCCCCTAGGTGCTGTTATCTGAGACAACATCCCACCAGCATATAACACAAACTTAGTAACAGAGAGGAGCCGAGGAGAGGCTTTTAGAATTCCATAAAATGGAATGGAAAGGGCAGGAACAGGCTGCCCAGGGCAGTGGTGGAATCCCCATGCTTGGAGATATTTAAGATATATGTAGACGCGGTACTAAGGGACATGGGGCAGCGATGGGACTCAGCAGGTCAGACTGAAGGTTGGACTTGGTGATCTTGGAAGTCTTTTCCAACATAAATTCAAAAAAACAGTAGTATTTGTGAATGGCAGCTCTGCCCTCCAGCGTACCTGGTGTCATCTGTGAGCTTACATGGATCCTGTCCCACCGTTCAAGTCACTGATGAAAATGTTAGGCAGTATTGGCCCATGTATTGGCCTGTGAAGAACAGCTCTTGTCATTAGCTACCATTAGCTACCAGCTGGACTTCAAATGACCCTTCATACCTGACAGCCTTCCAGACTGCAAGTCCACTCATCCTCTCGTACCTTCCTTGAGTACCCAGTGGGAAAACCATGCTGGAAGTCTTGCTACAGACAAGGTTACGAGCCCTGCTGCTCTCCCTTATTCCACCACAGAGGTAGCTGTGACCTTGCCAAAGCTGTGCTGGCTGTTCCGGTTGCCTTCTGTAGTTCCCTGTATTGTTGCCCTTTTTGAAGATGGGCATAAAACTTTTACTTCCCCCAACTGGCAGCAGCCACAGAGGACACCTCCACTTGGGTCTGTGCATCGGTGCTCAATGACAGACACAATTTAGGGACACAAGGCTGGTTATCTTGAACCAATTTTTCTTAAGTCCTTGAATGGGATGATTTTGCCTTTTTTTCCCATACACTGAGATGAGAATAGTGCTGAACGTTGCCACCCAATCTGTTCTCATGCTTGTAGAAGTGTTTTTCTCATCAGAAAGAGTCTGATAAAGAACATTTATGGGCAGGGGGAGGATTAAGAACACAAGCTATTTCACTTATTCAATGAAAGCTAAAAAGTGACGTGAGTATAGCGTGTTAGGAATACCATCTGGAATGAACTGGAGATCCGAGGAGCCCATGAATAAAAAAAGATGATGTAAGATGAGCTAATGGATGGAAGCTGAAGCTAGTTCAGTCTCCTTCAACACCCAGATATGTAAGCATTGGGTGACAGTCTCCAAGAAAACGGGTTCCCATAGCTGATGATGGGATGGCTTGAGCCATTGGACTGTGTAGAGGAATAAATAAGTGTAAAATAAAAGAGCCTTTAAAATACAGGTGGTCTGACTTTGTGGTTTAATGGCTTCTTACTATGAACCAATGACCCACAGAAACATCAGTGCCTCCACAGGCTAAATACAATGGGCCCCCAGCCTTTTATTTTTAACACTTACATATGATGCTCTTTGTAATTTTAAGTATTACAGAAAGATTTACCATGGGGCACAAGCTTTGGAAATAACGTTATTTTAAATTAGACCAAGGTCTTCCTTGGCCCACAATGTGTTTATGTCCTACCAGGGGCAGAAATAGCCTTTCAAATACAAAAACAACACTTGAGTCTCTGTCTCTGCATCAGATAGATCAAAACAGGTAGAAAGACAGCATTACACATGTGTCCTTTGAGAAACCACATGGCTCACAGTCGTGCAGCTCCAGCCCAAGCTGTAGGTGTACTTGACGTCCTCCAGGTCAGATCATCTAAAGCAGTCAAGGCAGGATACTGTCTCTGCAGGGAATTTGACATGATATACCCTGGCCCTCACCTTAGAATCTAATGTAGATAACCTATATTTAATGCAAATTTTAAAACTATCAATTAACCACGATTTCCCAGTCCATTGAAAATCTCTTAGTGGTGTCAGCCTGTTGATAGGGACTGACCCACAACTGCTCTAACATTTGGCTCTTCTATTCACAGTGCCAGACTGGAAAAGAGCTGAGTGCGTGTAAGTGACGTAACTGAGGCACAGGCAGAAGGCACAATTCCTAGATGAAGCATGGCTTTCCATCTCCAGGACTACCAAAATGGCAACCTCGTAAGACTGAATGCACAGGGAAGGAAAAGAAAAGAAAAACAAAACAAACAAATCCCATACACCGCTAGCGTTGTTGAACAGGTATTGATGTTTATGAAATAAAATATCTATAGCATCCAGTGTTTTGCTGAACTATTATATATTCCCTAATACTATTTTCTACATCATCTCCACATCTCTGGCGTCATATCTTTAAAAATAATTTTGCTGCAATAGTAGAATGAAATACTGGGAGCCCACACTTTACAGAAATTCCTCCTTATCCATTTGACAGTGCATCCAAATGCCCATGTAACTGAAGCAGCAGCGTGCTTTAGTGTCCCGGGTAACTGCACAAGCCACTTGCTAGGAAATCTGTTCACAAACTGCTTTTTAATCTGGTTTTATGCTTTTGTCCTCTTGCCCTTTTTGAAAAGTGTTGCTGAAGGAAATTATGTGACTTGTATCAGGTTGCTTACATCAGCTCCAGAGAACAAGAGCCAGAGCCCTGGGCTTTCGGACCTAGGCTGCACTACTGGCTGCCAAGACCCCATCGGTTTGGTAGAGGGCACACACTGGGAGGAGACAGAAAGTCACACCTGGAGCAGCGTGCTTACATCACTCTCTGAATGCACATGGAAATGAGGGTGGGTGAAAATTCCTATTAGTGAGGAGTGCATTGCACAACCCCTGAAAGTCTTGTTAATGGAGTTCTTTTTCAGGTTCGTTCTTAAATCGATCCTGAATTACTGAAATTATTGGTGAGCTAGGAACAGCCAGTATATTGATAGGGATGTGTCAGGTACACATTTAATGGTAAGCATGTGTATGTGTGCTCACACAGCACCCAGCACTGCACAGCTGCTCATCAGAGAAATCAGATCCTCACTGGAAGCTAATGAAAATGCAGCGAAGCGTGTACACTCCTGGCAACAACACATCCTAAGAAAGATTCATTTTTGGGAAAATAATGTAGGACAGAATGATGAACAGTCTGCTGCATTTCTTGCCATACATTCACATGAGCTTTTTAGGTTTATAACACTTCAAGAATCATAGAATCATAGAATCACAGAATCACCAAGGTTGGAAAATACCTCCAAGATCATCCAGTCCAACCATCCACCTACCACCAATAGTTCTCACTAAACCATATCCCTGAACACAACGTCTAAGTGTTTCTTGAATACCTCATGGGTCGGTGACTCCACCACCTCCCTGAGCAGCCCATTCCAGCATCTGATCGCTCTTGAAGAAGTAATTTTTCCTGACATCCAACCTGAATCTCCCCTTGCAGAGCCTGAGGCCAGTCCGTCTCGTTTTATTGCTGTTAACTGGGAGAAGAGGCCGACTCTCACTCACCACACCCTCCTTTCAGGCAGTTATACAGAGCAATGAGGTTTCCCCTGTGCCCCCTCCAGACTAAACAATCCCAACTCCCTCAGCCGTTCCCCATAAGCCTTGTGCTCCAGACCCATCGCAGCTTTGTTGCCCTTCTCTGGACACATTCCAGGGCTTCAATGTCTTTCTTGTAGTGAAGGGCCCAGAACTGAACACGGTACTCAAGGTGCAGCCTCACCAGAGCTGAGTACAGAGGGATGATCACCTCCCTGGTGCTGCTGGCTGCACTACTGCTGATTGTAGAATCCAGACTCCGGGTGCTTCAACAGAATTATCTGTAGGTAAACTGAAGTAATTTACCTTGAAAGAAATCATTTGTTGAAATAACTAATTAAATTGGATGCATCTTCAGAAAAAAAAAAAAAAGGAAAAAAAAGACCAAACAAACTGTCAATCCACTCCCTTTTCCATAAATCATTGATATGTACAGTGGAATTTGTAGTATCTAAAGTTATTTTCCACATTTTATTTGCCTAGGTAGGGCACCACCAAAGAAATCAAAGGACTTCCCCCTGAGAGCATGAGAAATTAAGAAACAAGAAGTACAAGATGGGATTTGAGGGAACTGGGCTGGTTTAGCTTGGAGAATAGTAGGCTCCAGGGAAACCGCATTGTGGCCTTCCAATAGAATCATAGAATCATAGAATTGCTCTGGTTGGAAAAGACCTCAAAGATCATCAAGTCCAACCACAACCTAACCATACTGCCCTAACTCTAACAACCCTCCGCTACATCATGTCCCTGAGCACCACATCCAAACGCTTTTTAAACACATCCAGGGATGGTGACTCAACCACCTCCATGGGGAGCCTATTCCAGTGCTTAACAACCCTTTCTGTAAAGAAGTTTTTCCTGATATCCAACCTAAACTTACCCTGGCACAACTTGAGGCCATTTCCCCTCGTCCCGTCAGTTGTCACCAGTGAGAAGAGACCAGCCCCGCTNTCTCGCTGTAAGCACCTTTCAGGTATTGGAAGAGAGCAATAAGATCTCCCCTCAGCCTCCTCTTCCCCAGACTAAACAGCCCCAGTTCCTTCAGTCGCTCCTTGTAGGGCATATTCTCCAAGCCCTTCACAAGCCTTGTTGCCCTTCTTTGGACCTGCTCCAGCACCTCCATGTCCTTTCTGTACTGAGGTGCCCAAAACTGAACACAGTACTCGAGGTTAGGCCTCACCAGTGCCGAGTACAGGGGCAGGATGACTTCCCTAGTCCTGCTCACCACCCCATTCCTGATCCAAGCCAGGATGCCATTGGCCTTCTTGGCCACCTGGGCACACTGCTGGCTCCTATTCAGCCCACTGTCCATCAGTACACCAAGGTCCCTTTCCATCAGGCAGCTTTCCAGCCACTCCTCTCCAAGCCTGTAGGGTTGCCTGGGGTTGTTGTGACCAAAATGCAGGACCCGACACTTGGCCCTATTGAAACTCATACAGTTAACCTTGGCCCATCAATCCAGTCTATCCAGGTCCCTCAGTAGTGCCTTTCTTTCCTCAGGCAGATCAACATTCCTTCCCAAATTGGTGTCATCTGCCAACTTACTGAGGGTGCACTCAATCCCCTCATCAAGATCGTTAATAAAGATGTTAAATAGAAGCAGCCCCAGTACCGAGCCCTGGGGGACACCGCTCGTGGCCGGCCGCCAACTGGATTTAACTCCATTGACCACAACTCTTTGGGCCCGGCCATCCAGCCAGTGTTTCACCCAGCAGAGAGTACGTCCATCCAAACCGCGGGCAGCCAGCTCGAAGCCAGCTTGAATACTTGAAGGGAGTATATAAAGAGGAGGGGGAATGGCTGTTTATGAGGGTGGATAGTGATAGGACAAGGGGGAATGGTTTTACTCTGACAGGAGAGGTTTAGGTTAGATATTAGGAGGAAGTTTTTCACACAGAGGGTGGTGACGCACTGGAACAGGTTGCCCAAGGAGGTTGTGGATGCCCCATCCCTGGAGGCATTCAAGGCCAGGCTGGATGTGGCTCTGGGTAGCCTGGTCTAGTGGCTGGCGACCCTGCCTGTGGCAGGGGGTTTGAAACTAGATGATCATTGTGGTCTTTTTCAACCCAGGCTATTCTATGAAGATATAAGCCTTTAAATGCTGCATTGGAGAGTAACTTCACTGAAGAAACACTGCCTGTACATGCATCTGCTGCATGTGCAGAAGCTGCACTACAGATGGTTGTCAGCCAACAACCAGGCTCAATATTCATTTCTGTACTTCAAGATACTCTGTAGAGAAAATCTTGTCCCATAAAAGTCATAGTTTTGAATAATTCTCTTGAAAATCAATGTATGCACTCTGAAAAAGGTAATTAAAACAGCCTGCCTGAAGAAGTTTTCAAAATCTCATCATGCATAACAGTACTGCCATCAGAATGAGAAGCTCAGCTTGATATTCCTTACAAGGTGAGCTAGTGGACAAAGCACAGCAACCTGTGGCTGCCTTCTGCTCAAACTAACACCTGAAGAAATGGGCTCCACCCCTGGCTCCCAGGACCTTTCCCAAGCACAACTCAGACTCGCAGAACAGCATGCAGAGACCCAGCCAGGAGTGCAGACGTCCTGGCGCACTGTGCTCATCGCGCTCTGCTCCTGTGACTCACCACGAACTGCACAGCATACGATTTTATGTACCAACTGTGGGTGTTCAGTCAATCTTAATTGTATTTCATGTTGTGACAAGCTCTTGGAAAGAGACATTGTTCTGATGGAAATGTTTTCTTTCATTGTCACCTTTCTCTTCTGTTCAAGATCAAAGAAAATTGTAGAAAAATAGAGCCTGAAGAACAGAGCTGTGGGAGCAGATTGTTACCCGGCTCCTGCCAGCTCAGAGGGAAGAACAACAGCATGAAGAGAGAGCAATTCCCTTCCCAGACACGGCACAGACCAATGCTGGGGTTGCACCACGGACAGATCCAGGCCAGAGGGAAGCTGTGCTGGGAATGGCACCATACGCTTTGTGCATGCACTGACAACACAGTCTCTGCCGAATTGACTTCTTTTAATCTAAACCCATTCGCTGCTTCATATCATTGCAGCATAACACTTAGTGCACTTCGGTCTACGGCAGACCTCTCTGCTCATGGGAGGACTTTTAAATAAAAAATGGCCAAGGCTCCTGTTCAGGTAGCATTGCTGCTGTCAGTTATCCCCCTCCATTTTGGGATAGACTGCAGGGATCATCATTTTTTTTCCTGTGTTTATATGGCATCTGGAATCACAAGCTTCTTGCTATAACCACAAACGCTAATAAAATGGCAACGTCTGCAACACATTTATTGTTCTGAAAGAACACAAAGACCATCTGGAAATTGCAAATATATCAAGTTTATTAAGAAAGGCAAAACGGATCCTTTTTATGCTATTAGTACTATTGGCTTGTAATCTCTTGATGCAGTTTAGACATCACAGAGTTTCCAATTAGATATTCTGCCCAGAGGACGATATAAAAGCCACTATTGATTTCTATTCCCTGTAAGCAGGCTTCATCTCTATGTAAATTAAAGATTCTACGACATATTTCACATTAAAGATTAGTTGTCATTCTAGCGTCGATCTATTCTTACACCAGCAGGGTGATATATTGGCAAGTTCCAGACAATGAAAGGAGTGCTGCACTTAAATCATGCTTCAAAAACCATCAATTGCCTTCATCATTTCAGCGGAAGAACTATCCCTATTTTTTTTCCACAGGAAAGGGACAGCAGAAGATGCCAACATCTTCCATCTACCGACTATTCAAATCCTTCATGTATCCGGAGAAGTTCCAGAAGTGAGAGAGGAAAAAAAGAAGCGATATAAACGTGCCAGGACCCTTCACACAGTACAAATCCAACACCTCAGCTGGCTTCTCCCTTAACCGCATTCTTTGGGAGTCGGGAACGTGGGCATTGCAAGAGAGCTCTAACTGTACCTCAGTGAGGGTGCTAGGGGCTCTTCCCTTGGAGATCAGGAACAATTTGCTTTCTCATGGTGATGGTGAAGGCAGTGACAGGATCCACAGCTGATCAGTCACTGTACTTCAGGAGGGGGACCTTAGACCCATCTCAGAGGCCCTTGTCACATGTTGGAGAACAACCTCAGCAGTGACACCAAATACTGGATGCAGCCCTGAGCAGTTCTGGTGTGACCCACGCAACTGAAGTCCCTTCCAACCTGTGATCCTATCCTATCCTATCCTATCCTGGGATCCTATGAAGGAGGAGCACTTTGCCTCTCCAGTGCTTTTCTAATAGGCAGACACGCAGCTCTCCCCTTCCCCTTGATTACTAGCCTTTTCAAGCCAAACAGTGCCCTCGGGTTATTGCTCATTAGGCTGCTGAGGTAGGAAATGCCAGGGAACCTCCTTTAGCAGGGGGATGGACTAGATGATCTCCAGAGGTCCCTTCCAACCCCTGCAATTCTATGAAATCTCTGAGCATACCAAATTCATTGCACTTCTCCCAGGCGAGGGTAGAGAGAAACCACCAAGGTTTTCTGGTTTGGGTATATTCCCCTCAGCTACAGCCATTGAAAGTCTACTGTGCAAATGCAGTACGCACAGCTAATTATTTTAGTGCTTTTTATTGCTGCGTAACAGAAGAAGAACAGCTCACACACCGCCAGCCACGTACAATCGTCCCTGCAGGAGGAGGAAATTCCACCATTTTTAACTCAGTCATTACATTTACAGCAGCACAGACCAAGCATAAATTCTCATCTTCCCTAGAGCTCAAGCATGTATCAGAATGAAATGCTTACAACTCACCAACACAAAGCTTCTGCAACCAACGCCCAGCTTCCATGGAAGCCTTCTCTACATGTGTGTGCAGTCATAGAATCACAGAACACCCCGAGTTGGAAGGACCCCACAATGTAACTGGCTCCTGGCTCCCCAGAGGAACACTGCATGGTATCACCCAGTTACTGGCAGAGCAACAGTTAAAATCATCTGCAGAGGACCATTCGCTGCGTCTTTATCCCCTCAAAGCTATCAAATCAGCACAGCAGAGCTCACATTAGAGCTTGTGCTAGTAGCTGAGTTTCTCTTTGCTTCAGAACCTCCGCAGCCAAGGAAGGTTTCCTCACGGGGATGAGGTTAGAGGTAAGTGGGTTTTGCGAGACAATCAACAGTTTTAAAGACACCGAAATCTCACCAGGTGGTGTAGAAATGCTTACTCTGTGGTTGCATAGTAGAACTAAATGATGGCATTAAGAGTTTGGGGAACAGCGAAATGCATGAATCTCCGTATCTTCATCTCTCTTGTGGGTTATCATACAGATTAATCTTAATTAGAATAAAGTCTTATGATTGCCTCTTTTGTCCGCTGGAGGTCAGTATCCTACAGAAAGACAGTTCCTCTCACCTGGTTAAGGGTTTGCAGAGGATAACAATCTCGTAGCAGCATCCGATTTTTCCGTCATAGGACTTTAAGGCTTCTGATACAATGAGATGAAGACAGAAGCCTGGTCTGGGTCCTGCACTGTCAAGGGAAGATCTCCCTTCTCAATCAACCTGGCTTTTTCCTAACGTCACATGAAGAACTGAACAAGCTGCAGACTTCTTTCCGAGGTGCACACCTGGCCTTGTATTTTAAACAAACACTGAAGCACTGCCCGATGATAGATTTTTTTGCCGCCTAGTTAATCCTACTTGGCTCATTTTGTAGGATTAGCTCCAGAGCCGCTGGCTGTTTGGGCTGCTGCACAAGCTGTGTGGGAGAGCAGTGCTGCACTACGCTGCTTTCAAAAACCCATCTGCAATGCTCCTTCACCAATCAGCAGCACCTTGCTAGGTGCATCAAAGTGGTGGCTTTTTGCCTCTCCACAGCTTAGCGACATATAAAGCTGAAGAATCACAATAGTAGATGAAAGTGAGTGTGTCCTGGAAACACAAATGGATGTGCAAACAGCTGTTTGGCAGTGCAGTACCACAGCCACCTTTCAGGCACTGTCCATATCAGCATTTTAGCTTGGATCACAAACACTTCTGAAGAAAATCTGCTCATTCTCACTTCCCATGCTTTAATTCACACGATGGAGCAGTGCATGAATTCAGTTCCCTCCCGCTGAAGCGAGATGTAAGTCATGCTCTCACTGTAGCGGGCCTTTTGTCCACAGAACAAGACTAGAGATAGAATAAGAACTCTTCAAACGGGGACAGCACTGACCAGCGCTGCCTGCTCCAGTTTATGGACTCATTCTCTTTGAAGTTCACTTAACATGGAGACAGCTGACGTGCTAGTTGGCCTCATGGCTGCCTAAGCAGCAGTTTCACCTGTCTGCAGTAGTGTGCTTGTCATCTGTAGATCTGAAGGTAGTTTGCGTAGAGAGAAAAGTAATCTTTTGAAGGACCATACCATCTGTCTAGCTAGGCACCAAGTGGAAACACGAAGCATTAAGTCTGAGCAGATACGACAGTCCCAATGCCATTTATCTGAAGAATTGTAACTTTCAAACTTTACATTAACTTCTGTTCTAATACACTGATGGTACCTCTTTATCTTCAGTTCTGTTCTGTCAAGAAGACATGTTCTAAAGGGCCAGCTTTACCCTTACCTTCCCACTACTTCTCCATTGCCATTCCACTTATGCTTCTTGATCTAACAAACTTTGCTTCATCCCATCTCCTGGATACCACTGGATATTAGGAAACATTTCTTCTCAGAAAGAGTGGTGAGGCAGTGGCACAGGCTGCCCAGGGGAGTGGTGCAGTCACCGTCCCTGGAGGTGTTTAAGAAACATGGAGATGTGGCACTGAGGGACATGGTCGGTGGGCACTGGGGGGATGGGTTGGGGTTGGACTGGATGATCTTAGAGGTCTTTTCCACTGTTAATGTTTTTATCATTCTATGTTTTACCCACAGACTCCTTAAATACCCTACCACCTTCAACCCGTGTTTTACTTTCTGCACAGAAGACATTCCTGGTTCACTGGACTCCTTTTAATAGTTCTTGCATTCATGAATTTTAAAAGACATCTATTTATCATTTAAATGTCATGTTAACTCTATTCATCCTAATCCAGTAGCAAGGCACTGCCAGTGCTGTTCGTACTCTCACATCTCATCTGATCAATGAAGGAAATAAAAGCTGAAGCAGGCAAATGGATGGATTGAAAATAAAGGTCATTACATACTGGAACTGATAAGGTGAAGAAAATAAAATATGTAAGGTAATCTCCGGGGAGAAGGTTAAAACTTAGCCTCACCATCCACAGGGAGCTTCTTTATGGAGATGGAATGAAACAAAGAAGTATCATCAATTATTCACTGAAACATCTCTTATTCTTCAGCATAGTAAGGATCTTTCTCCCCCATCTCTGTCCTAAAATTTCTATTCTCCTACCTCCCTTTTAAGAGAGAAAAGAATCTCACAAATCTGCAGTGTTATTCTCCCCATTTAAGGGAGGCACCTTGTAGTTAATGCTTTTTCTTAGGTACCACCATAAGAAAAAAGCAACATTACAGTTAGACAACCCCCATGTCTCTTATGTGAAATAATTCTAGCTGTTCGCAGCTGCCTTGCACTTTGGTATATTTTAACAAGATTTGAAAATCCCTAAAGTGAGGATTTATTATCTCTTTCAGCCAAGAACGAAGTAAATCTATCACGCCGTATAAATAATTCATATAAATTCTAGAAACATAGCAAGGAATATAGGTCAGGAGGAGCATCACAGGAGAGGGACAGAATGTCCTTTACTTGGAGTATGAGGCAGATCTAAATTCTGTTTCCTGAGACAGACTATGTCAGCTGAAAGAATGAAGATGGCTCTTAAATCATTTACAAAGCAAAGGGTGACTTGACAGTCACTGGGAGATTTTGAAGAGAATACAGAGGATGAAAAAAACTGTAACTTCTTTTTCAGACAAGAATTTGTCTGAGGAAAGTCAGCTGGATATGAAGAAGGTGATCTTGTATATCTTCAGAAAAAAAGCTTGAAAAGTGGCAGGGGGGTTGGAACTGGATGATCTTTGAGGTCCCTTCCAACCCAAGTCGTTCTGTGGTTCTACGATGGTGATTTCCAGCCGTTAAGGCAAATCAGTGACCATCACTGGGAGAAGCAATGAGCCAGCCAGGAGGATCCACACATGTTAAGTGAAACTCCAAATGCTCCCACGAACAACTCTCTTATAAATAACTGAAAGCTGGGAGTATATATTTCAGTTTAAACATTGAAGTATAGCACTTTACACATCACATGCCTTAGCATATAGAAGTTCTCTAGTCATAGCCAAATATTTTGATGAACCTCTAAGGGAGACCTTCACAGCAGTCCGAAAGTCCCCCTAACTGCTGTAAAGAAAGCCTCCAAACATTTGCTGGTCAGGATGTGTCATAAAAAAGAGATTGCACAGAAATACATTTGTGAGGAAGCTTCCACAGAAAGTCTGGACAATGTTACTTCAGTAGTCATTCTGGGAATATAAAACACACAAGGAAATTCCTCTTGCTTGAATACGGAAATAACATTCACAACATACTGATAATCAGTTTAGCCAGCTGCTTGAAAACAACACAAGAAAACATTTCAGAAAGTATGTAAAGTTTGGAAGAAAAAACAACCACAAAACCAGAGCAGAAGAACGAACCGATACAGGTGTAGCTGAAAACAGCACAACAGCAGACCAGGTATAAACAAACTTGAAAGAATGCCCCAAGTGAAGCCAAGGCGAGGCCTTCCTTGATGGAATGAGCAGTAGTTTTGGAAAGATTTGTGCTGCACCACTAAGTTAAATCTAGGATAAAGAATCATGCTGCTGTCAGCATCATCCTCAGTGGAGGAGAAAAGCCTCTATACCTGGAAATGGCATCCCTTGGAATACTCACTTTTTGGTCACTGTGCTGATAACACAAATCTATCCGAGGGAAAGAAACCACAGGCAGCCAAGCAACCAAACCAAACATCCTGCTGCAGCAGTGAACAGGAATAGCTTGGCTGATAATGCAAACTATCTGTTAGAAAAAGTTGAAATAGAGAAGGATGCAGAGGGATACGCTGATACGCAATGCTTTATTGCCTCCCGCTGTTACATACGTAACATACGTGGCCATAATGCCAAGGGGTGCAGCAGGCATCTCGCCAGCCTGCCACTGCTACGTGCTGGGGGCAATCCCAGGGCAGGCACTACACCGATGGCTGCCACCAGTACTGAGAACTTGGTGGAGACTGACTGGCCAGCCACCATGGTAACATGAGTACCTCTGCATTAAGCTGACGAATTTGAGCTCGTCTCCGTGCACATTCTTTGTGATCAGTAAAACTTACACAGAGGTGCCGAAGTTTTTGCATTACCCCATCTCTTTCAGTATACTCGGTAGGATTCCTGCCTCAAAGACAGGTGGGACAAACTGCCCACTATTAACTGGTTTGCAGGTAACTGCCAGTCATCTGGCCCTCTCTACCCTCACCTATCCCTCATTACACTGGCATGAGTGATTGCTGAGTAGGGCAGATGGATGTGTCACCTCTCCAAGTCGCTCAGCCTTTTCCACCAGTAACACGCTGCTGTACCACGTAAGAAGACAAGCTGTTAAGATGCCTAAGATACAGCTGCCCTCAGCTCGAATCTCCCAAGTACTTTGCATGTGGCCTCTCACCGTGAGCAAAGTACAGCTAATCAGATAAGAACTACCTTATCTATCACAGAATCACAGAATCACAGAATCACAGAATCAGTAAGGTTGGAAAGGACCTATAAGATCATCTAGTCCAACCATCCACCTATCACCAATGGTTCTCGCTAAACCATATCCCTCATCACAACATCCAAACGTTCCTTGAACACCTCCAGGGTCGGTGACTCCACCACCTCCCTGGGCAGCCCATTCCAGTGCCTGACCACTCTTTCAGAGAAGTAGTATTTCCTAATATCCAGCCTGAATCTTCCCTGGCACAGCTTGAAACCATTCCCTCTAGTCCTATCACCAGTTACACGAGAGAAGAGGCCGACCCCCAGCTCACTACAACCTCCCTTCAGGTAGTTATAGAGAGCAATAAGGTCTCCCCTGAGCCTCCTCTTCTCCAGACTGAACAATCCCAGCTCCCTCAGCCGCTCCTCATAAGGCCTGTGCTCCAGACCCCTCACCAGCTTTGTTGCCCTTCTTTGAACACGTTCCAGGGCCTCAATGTCTTTCTTGCAGTGAGGGGCCCAGAACTGGACACAGTACTCAAGGTGCGGCCTCACCAGAGCTGAGTACAGGGGGACAATTACTTCCCTGCTCCTGCTGGTCACACTACTTCTGATACAAGCCAGGATGCCATTGGCCTTCTTGGCCACCCAGGCACACTGCTGGCTCATGTTCAGCCGAGCGTCAACCAACACCCCCAGGTCCATTTCCTCTATCTGCAATGTTAAGAATTAATCTCCAAAGAGACTACTATATTTAGCTAAGAATCTCTTAAAGGCTACCTGTTTTCTTACGCAGCTGAAAAAATGCCCGATCCAGCACAAACATATGAGGTTGCTTTCCATATGTATAAGCACACACTCTTGTCACCCACAGACAAGAACACACTGCTCCAGAGAAAACTAAAGATATCTGACAGCACGTGAAAAATCACTCCTTGCCTCCAGTTATTACTAGAGAAGGCAAATACAAAATTCCTTCTCCCTGTTCCATACCAATTTTTTTTTCCAGTGGTCCAATTCTTTCTATTCCCCTGTACAAAGAAATGGGATGATTGATTGGAAACTTACAGCGAGTCCTTCCAAAGTACCCACACTTCCTTTCAAGTTCCAGAGAACTGAGCTCATCACTGAACAACCTTCACAATCACTCCTGACTACTTTGCGGCTGATGCAGGGCCTGACAGGTTCCACCAGGGATCCTCCTTTACTTCCATTCCCCACACATCGCTGAGCACATTGACAATGCTTCAGGACATGAATACAGAGCCACCCCGAGGTCCTGCTGAAAATCCACGGGTGTGTGAACATGCAGACGTGTGCAGTGTGTACCTACGTACGTACTGGAATCGGAAAGGACTCCAACCCAGACTTAATACAAATCAGCCAAAAAAGACCTGAGCCAGAGGGAATGGAATTTTCAGTTGAAAAGAGTAAAGATGAGCTCCTTTCCCCACAAAACAAGCATGCCTAAGATGCGTAAATAAATTTGTTTAATGTGCAATAGGCTACTCAACATTACAGAATCGGCTTATGTGAGCTCTTCCCAAAATGATGGGAAACCTCTACTGTTACCATATGAGGTTTTAACTCTGTTAAAAGGTTAACTTAAAAATATTTTTGTAGTAGGTAGGCATGAGTTTGCATTTGTACAATAGCGTGTTTGGCATCATTAATCCACAAAGATCCTTACAAAACGGTGGAGGGGGAAGGGGCTGCTGGGTACCATTTCCTGCCCTGTGCTTTCTGAAAGCCAAGGTGTTGTTCACTATCATTCACTGAAAATAAATAAAGCTACCTGTAGGGAAAATAACACGTGTTTACACTGGCCAAGAACTTTTAAGTTCGAGTTTAAATCAAGGTTGCAAAATAAGGAAAAACAACATAGGTTAGCAGGAGCAGTGGTGCCTAAAGGAAGTCTGCTTTTGCAGACTCCAGCCGATGTATGTCGCAGGAAAACTGTGGCTCCTGAGATCACGGGTAGCATTTGGAAATGTTATGCTTTCATTTCAGTCATTTAACAGTAAGGGACAAAGATCAATAGCAAAATCTTAATAATCTAAGGAAAGAAAGACAGGCTCAAAAGTGAGATTTTATTCGTATTTGTTACTTATTCACAACCCAGAGTATGATAAAACTGATAAAAACAGCCTAGAATGTTAGTTTACATCACTAAATTCAATTCACATTTGTATTAATAAAATGCCGAAAGGAAAATGACAACACTGCAGGTTCAGGAAAACAGGGTGGCTACTATGACTGGAAATCTATACCATCTTAACCGGCCACAAGTGACCACTTGTTTCACATCTGTTATTGAAAAACAACACAAATTACAAAATTCCTGATACACCCAAGTCCTCTGTGCTCATAAAATATATCTTCTGTCTTATCAAATTTCAGTAGAATGGAAAGAAAGAACTGCTGAGATATTTCATTTCAATACGTAGTACAAGAATACTGAGTACTCCCCCCAGCTGTACAGCAATGCAGCACTGCAGCTGAGTCGCATTTCTATCCAACTCACGTGAAGAATCATTTTGCAAGATGCTCTGCAAGTGCATCACTATGATCAGAACAAACCTCCACCCATGCATTGTCAGTGCCATCATCAAGCTGTGGCCTAAATTCTGCACTGTGTGCACACTGACCTCAGACTCCAGAGCACAAAATAAAGCAAAATTGAGCTCTGTATTTAAGGCAAAGACAATCAGGTCCAACAAACTGAGATGAGTACCCTCAGCTGCCACCACTGAACAGGAGCTGCTCACCGTTATGCAGAGATGGGTTATACTTGGTATGATAAATCTTCAGTATCCATACAGAAGCAGCACACTGCCACCCTACCATAAAAACAACTGCCCCAGATCGAAAAGTCACATGCAGATTGAACAGCAGCGAAGTGGCCAGTAGCTTGCATGCAAACATCATGTTAGACTGTTACATTCTTGAGAATAAAATTGTTAACTGTGTAAACACAGGTGAGATATCTTTTATTTCTTCTTTTTCTTTTTCTTTTTTTCCATTTCACATACCTTTTCCCCCCCTCTTTGTTATTTTTAAGAACAGGTGGGGTCTCACAGAACAAAGGAGCTTTAACAAATGTTTAGACCTGGAATTACAGACTTCTGTTACAAAGATTAAAACTGCAATCTGTTAAAGAAAGAATTCTTCTTCCTCTTCCTAATACGTTTTTAAAAGCCTCACTAGGTGAAGCAGCAGCCCAACTCTCAGTCCAGAAGAAAAAACCATTTTAATACTGTACTGAAAAAAACCCATGAATCATTTTAAGAGAAAACAGAAACAGCCAAAGCAGACTGTATGTCAGCAGCTCTACCAAGGGGAAGAGAAAAAGAATGAATATAGATGGCATAGTACCTAAACAGCCATCGAAACTGTTTTAACTGCCAAATGTTACAGAAATGCAATGTACTGGGCAGGAAATACATTCAGAACAATGGTAGCTTTGGGTAAGTGCGCTACGGGAAGTGGAAAGCAGCCTCTCGTGACTGTACGTATAGAAATCAACACAGAAAAAACTTAGTCACAAGCATTTGTACCTACAGGCATAAGGACCAAGTTTAATACTTGTGAAATGCATCTGACTGCTAGATCTAGTCTGACCAAGTTCCATTCTTTTGTCCTAATACCGTTACCTTTTCTACACTGGAATAACCCTATTGTTCTATGATTCTATTGTTTCAATCAGGTCTATTCTGAACCTTTTGTGTCTAGTTGGCCCAGACGGTGGAAATGAAAAGCTGTACAGGTGTTTTAATTTTATTTTGTAACACGGGCACACGTTCACTACCTACCTAAGGCTTCCCAGCACCCTACCCAACAAGCTGCCAGCACCCTACAGCTATCACTGTTACAAACTTATCCAGTCTGCTCACCAAGAGGTTAATTTTGGATCAAGGGGATTCATTCTTCAAAGTATGCATTTCATTATCTGCTACATTTTTAAGAATAAAAAAAGAGGTTAGGTTGTATAAAATCAAGTCTGTATGCAAAAATCTAAGCCCAGTAGTGCTTAAAAATAGACTAAGTAGGTATTTAGTTAATGCCTACTGCATTTTAACATGGGCATAATTAGCATCTAATAAAAAGCTAAAAGTTGCATGTTTGCGGAACAACGCTTCATCCGGTTACAGAGTTAACCAACCCCAAAGACTAACAAGCAGACCAATTCACAAGTACCTACGTTGGTTACATAAGTAAAGGAATAAGATGCAAAGTCAAAAAAATATATTTCATCCTTCGAAAGATCAGGAAAGTAAAACAAAATGCTGGTTCTGTAACAGTGCAACAACTGCAGCATGTTTTGCACGCAGCACATGATTTGCTACATTTAGTGGCACTTAAGTATTATGCGGTAAATACTGAAAGTAAGACAAGTTTCTGATCTGCATAAGCATAATCACATTATTACCAGAGTTGCTAAGCTACAGCATTCTGAATAATATCAATTCAAGTTTAGCATTTCAATCACTAGCCTTAATACACGTCAACATCCTGCTTTACATCTTGCTACCAAAGCAATCACCGAAGCCAAGTATTTCGTGAACTTGCCACAGTGCTCAGACCAGGTTCAATCTGACCAATCATTCTCATCGAATTCTGAATCATCATCAGAATCACTGTACTCCACAGCAATGCGTCTTGAAAGGATGGTTGCCACATCATTCCCAACAGGTTCTCGCTTTGCTTCTTGCTCGCGTTGCTCTTGCACCTTTTTCAGCTGTATTCCTGTAGAGATTAAGTTTTCCAGATTAAGTTTGCAAATTTCTTTCATTTCTTACTTCACATATTCAAAAAGAAACCGCTGGATTAGAGCACCTCCCTGAGCAAAGCAGAGACAAAGTCCAAAAAAATAGGCAGACTGGAATTCATTCTCAAGACTTGAGTTCTTCTAGACTTATCATAGAATGGCTTGGGTTGGGAGACCTTAAAGATCATCTAATTCCAACTCCCTGCCACGGGCAGGGATACCAACCACTAAATCAGGCTGCCCAGGGTCCCATCCAACCTGGCCCTGAACACCTGCATGGATGGGGCATCCACAGCTTCTCTGAGCAGCTGTGCCAGTGCCCCACCATTCTCTGAGGAAAGAACTTCTTCCCAACATCTAACCTAAATCTCCCCTCTTCTAATTTAAAACCATTCCTCCTTGTCCTATCAAATGTGCCCATACAAGAAGCCTGTCTCCCTCATGTTTATAAGCTCCCTTCAAGTACTGGATTGAGGTCTCTTTGGAGCCTTCTCTTCCCAAGGCTGAACAACATGGCAATAATATATTAAACCTAAATATTCAAGACTGTAAGTATCATTTTGATACAAAAAGTGAAGTTTTCACAAGTGCATTTGGAAACAGCAGAACTACTCTACAGCATAAACAAAGTCAGGAGTAGCTATTAGTCACTGGTTAAAAATCACTCTGCTGAAATTTGGTGTTGGATACCACAGTTCTGATTAGAACCAAAAAATCTACCTACTTCTAATGGAACATTCTACATAATACACATAACTATAGTTTTCATTTTATTATGTACACACAAATATTAGCATGCATTTAGCAAAGCTTCAAGATCTTGAATCTGTTTCTAAAAAGTAATGCTCCAAAGTCATGATGACTAAGGTTAGAGTATGTGCACGGTACCTGCGGTAAACCAATCTTCTCAAAGAAATTCTGCCTAGCGGGGAACAGAAGCCATGAACTTGGATCACAGGAAAATACAGTGCTTCCATTGAAGAGAAAAAAAAAGGAGTGGTTAAAAAGGGGAAGTGCCCGCTTACCCATCCGAATGGCAGCCAGGAGATCGCTTCGCGCATCACTTACTGGCGGCTGGGCAAGTTCGTGGCGCTTCGCCTCAGCAGCTGGAGGAGCATGCATGGGGGAGGAAGAGAGGGAGGAAGCTGCAGCAGGGGGGCCTGGCGGGGGCGGAGGGGGGCCAGGAGGAGGAGGAGCAGTGACAACAAGCCCGCTAGGAGGAGGAGGATGAGCGGATACGTATACAGAGCCCGTCACCAGTCCAGAATGGGAAGGCGGCCCAGGAAGCTGAAGGGGACTAACAAATGCTGTTTGTGCTGATGGAATCATAGGGGGAGGAGGAGGAGGGGGAGGGCCTGCAGGACTGTAATAATCCACCATCTGAGCTGGAAGCATCCTATATAAAACAAAATAAAAACATTAAATACATCAGAAGTTAGGACTTACAGAACCATCACCCCTCAAACTGTTCTCATCTAACCTCAGCTAAACCAAGAAATTGAAAGAAATTTAAAATTGTGAGTTAAATATGCAAACGATTATAAAACACGTAAATTGCCACATATTGATAATACTCTGTTAAAGCAGAAGGGCATCTCCTTTCCTCCCTTAAATGGGATTTATATTATTACTCCTGCCTAGTTAACTATGCACCTACATATGTTCCTAAACATCTGTGAGAACATTACGTACAGTACTGCTGTAAATCAGAATGGATCAAGAAAACTGCAGACTACTAATGTCACTTCCATAGAAGGTAGTGTTAGAACAAACACTAGGAGATAAGAGAGAAGGCATGGAGGATAATGGAAAGTAGGACTGGGCAGCTTCGCCCAATGGTCTATCACGCATCTCATGTGCTTCTTCAGTCAAGTTTATCGACTTAAATATCATTCAATTAGATTGATAAATTTGATGCATACTTTAAAGAAGAACAGGGAAAAGCTACTTTGTTGAAACGTAATTAATGGAAACGTTATAACAGAAAAAATGGGAAATTCATATATGTGTTATGGTAAAGATCTAGATAAAGGCAGGAGTAAATGACATTCAGTGATACATGTCAATGAATGGCAATTCTAATACACTGCCAACAGTCATGCATCTGGGAACTAACCACAGGTATTTCTGCCATGAACTGGACATAACAGAAAAAGCAGGTTGGATCAATCAATCAGAGCAAAAATGAATAATCTACAGCATAATAGCACCATTAATTGGGCAAATGCTATCCCAGGATGCATCAGCCAAAGCTGGAAAGGCTTGGCTGGCTTAGCTTAAACTGACCCAGAGAAGAGCAAATACAAATTAACTGAGGTTGTAATCGGAAGTTTCAGGCTACAAAAGCAAAAAGACGTTGGCAAAAGAAAAAAATAGGTACAGATTCATTAGAAAGTAGGTGATCTCTTTCTATCAGAGAGCCAATACATGAGAATAAACCTTTCTTCACAATGTGTTCAGGCAAAATATCTACACAGGCATTTGATAAATTCATAAACTGAATATCTGTGGCAGCAGGGAACTTGATTCTGAGTCTGATGAGATCCCTTCTAGTTCAGCCTCCAGTTCCTTTATAAATCATTTCAGTGATGCAATACAAAGTCTCACGTCTATCACATTCAGCAATACCTTTTCTGCATCTTTCCTGGAATTTAAAACATCATACAAATTATGTTCTACGTGTCCTAAGTACCTTCTGCTATAAAGGAAACTGTCCCCTTCTTAATATGATATTAGGGACCTTTAGTATTACAAACATACTGATTTCATCACATTCTATACTTAATTCATTATTTCTACTTTCACTATTTATTTTCTCACTCAAATTCAGCTCATATATAAGAATAATATCAAACTTGTTCTGCTTTCTGCAGTGAGATAACTAAGGTACTCGGGACTCTTTGCACCCACGTTACACTGATAGTCAAGAAAAACACGTGACCCTCTAGCTTTGTCAAGAATTCACTGGAGCAAGTCAGGAGTTTTACCCATATTCTGCTGGTACCACAGGTACTGAGCTATGCTGGCCATCTGCAGGCTGGGGAGGAGGTGGAGGTGGCTGCTGAGGTCTGTTTAAAGTAGCGTGTCGCGCTGTGGTAGAAGGTGGTCTGTATTCGTGTTCATGGCTTTGGGTTACGCCCACGTACTGTGAGCCATCTCCTGCTCCATAGGAAGGCATTGCTATCTGCTGATGGAGGGAATGATTCGGAGTGGCAGGATAAGAATAATCTGTAACATCAGATGCATGGGACCTAAAATTAAAGTAAATGGATGCAGAAGAACAGTTTAACAGTATTGTCTAAACAGCTCACGAGAAAACCTAAAAAGAACGCAACTGGGATTATTTTTCCTGCAGTGGGACTCCCTAACTATCAAGCACCACTCTCATCTAACATCATTAAGTAACAGAGACTTCAAAAAAGGAAGGAATTTTCTTCAGGTTTTACTGTTCTTTAGTAGCAGCGAGGAAGCACGCTGTTCATGTCAACGATTTTGACAGTCCACTGTTTGAAGTGATGTTACTTACCAGTTTGGCCTTACGTTAACAATAGCAGCAGAAAAATGAAAGCAATATTGCAAGCACTCAAATACGCAGGAGATTATACTTTACCAAAGCAGAGAAAACAAATTTCAAAAGTTAGGAAATGCTTTTTCTTTGCACAAATAATTTTGTTGCAAAGGCTTAGAGAAGCTGGGAAATATAAATATTAGTTGAGCAGAGAGTTCATAAAGATACAAAGTCCAGGGTGCTCTCTCAAACAAGCCCAAGAGAGGGAGCAAAAGAATCCCTTCATCCCATTACTGCACAGAGCTGTATCGTATTAGTAATGAACAATGGTGCAGCCTGGCTTTTAGTCAACGCAGTAAACTGATGCACTTATCTGTAAGACTGGAAGCAAGGTAAGCAACAAAAAGCCAGGGCTTTGAGTAAAGCAAAATGACAAACCCTTTGGGCATTTTGTCCTCTTTCATGCTTCCTGCCTGCTCCATTTTCTTTGCGTCACTCATGAACTCAATGCCCATTTTCCTTCTCTCCCACTCTTCTTTTCTTGTTCTTACTTTTCTCACATTAACTTGCTGGTTTCTGTTTGGATTCAGCTTGTGTTTCTCTCTCTGAAGTATAATAAGTATAACAAATTAATTGTAGATTGCCACAGTTTGGACACTTGGATATCAACCTTTAATGTGCAAGTTTTACAATGAGCAAGCTAAGTCAAATATGAACTTTTTTTTTTAATTAAAAAAAAAAATACAGAGATGAATACAAATAAGGTCCTAAAGAAGTGAAACACCGCTCATGCAGCAGCTGTCAGCGTAAGAACCTCTCTGAAGCCAGCACCTATTTCTGAATGCATCGTGCCTTTATAATCCAGTTCCCACAAGTGAGACTACCCCCAGGATAAAGCGATCTTCCCTCCACCTCACTACTGGTCACAAAATCAATCCTTCATGCATGTAAAATAGATTTCAGGATTTAATCGCTAATATTTGGTTCACTGAAATTGCAAGTTCTTCGCCTCATAAGTACTTGAAGTTTTATAATAAGCACAAGATAAGTTGTCCCAAAAAATCTATACCCAACATAATGATGCATCTTTACAATTTCTGCTTACAATGTCTTGCAGATTGCGACCATTATGAATATCTGCAAATAGCTAAATTCATTTCAACATTGCTGGGAGATTAGAGACAATGTCTATGCCAGTAATTAAACTTGAGAAACCTGGAAGCTAGGTGTTAAGGCCAAAAAAACGACTTGAAATGTGTGAAAGACAGAGCTCAAAGAGAATAAAAATCCACATCTTGCACTTGGCAGATAAAAATCAATGTCATCTTATCAGAGAAACCTATGGCAAGCATGGTCTTTGTGACACGCACCAGACTGGCAATGAGGAGATAATATTTTGCAGGAGGAAACATAAAAAAACAACCATGACTAACAGATTTTAGAGAGTCTCTGAACATACTACTGAAGTAGCAAGTAGCAATTTTCTTTACATGGCTTGTTATTTAATTTTATGATTTTTGTTATTATTTTGTTATTATTGATCCTCACTAAGGTTGAAACAGTAGGTATACAAAGTTCTGAGCAGTTTGGATGTGTCACTGTTTATTTCAGCTGGACAGCAAACTGAAGGTATCAGTGCATGCTTCTGCAGTGGTGGTTGTTTCCCCATCCTGGCCACTCAACAAATTAGTTCCATTCATTCCCAGCACTACTGCTACCAATTAACCGTGACAGAAACAAAATGGGAGAAAATCTTCTTGTGAAACCAGCTTAGCGAACAAACTCAAGACTTCTGTGCACAACAGGAGAAGGTAACTCCCACTGAGCTCAAAGGGAATCTCACACAATGAAAATGACATCTGCTGCGTATCCTGAAGCAGAGATTTTTCTTCAGAGAGTTCTATTTCAAGCAATAACGTTACATCTGGTGTTGCAGTTTGTTTTATAGACAAACTAGACATGAAGAAAGAAGTACTGCCATTACCTGGTAGAATGCAATTGAACTGCTTTTGCAACTACAACTACTTAAGATCGAATACAAAGCATAAAGCAAACACTTATTTAATTCCAATGCAAAATTGATTATGATGACAAAATGATCATCTGACGCTAAGGAAGAAAAATATCATTAATTACAGAATGTATATTGTTACTTATAAGAAGAGCTTGAAAACACACATGGTATGTTTTGTCTATTCTAACTACTCCCAGCCTGTACGAACATCTAATTCTACTCAGTGTTTGGGAACATACAACTATGGCATAAGAAACAGCTTGGTTGTAAACAGACCTAGTATCTGGGGACAGTGATCCCTCGGAAGATGCTCCATGGTACACACTCTGAGACAACCTGTTGTCAGGTCTAAGCTCTTTGTCATATGCCATCATATTCCACTCCTGGCGTCTGTTCCTGGCTTTTCTAACCTTTTTCACCTCACGGGTGGTGCCATCTATACGCTTTTGCTCCTGATGTTCAAACAAAAGAAATAAAGCACGCAAAGAGAGAAAAAAAAGGGAAAGGAAAAAAGCAGGTTAAAATGCAGTTAGAGTGCATGAAAATAAGACCAGATTTACAGATGAAGCCAAGTCTTCATAAAATTTCTCCGCACTGAAAATGCCAAGAACTCCTCAAGCTATGAACCCCTTAAGCAGAAAAATGCCACTTTGCCCTTCTTCTATAGGATGCACGTCCCAGTGCGATACGGACCTACTGTTTTTATTATTTAACATGCCCTCCCTTCATACATCTGGTAAGTTACCAACATTCCTCCTACTTGTGCTTTATCCTCGCTTCTGATTATTCTATATAAAAATGATTAAGTGACACTAATTCTCTCTGCAATGTGTCAGTAACACTCAGGCCAGTGATATGTTACAGCTTGATTACTTCAGTTGGTTTAGCTTTCGAAATCTTTCAGTATCATCTCAGGCCCAGCCAATGTCAGTGACAGTTATCTATCAGATCTCCCAGCAGTGGGACTCCATGCTTTCCCAAATCTGGAACTTCTCCATCTGCCACCTTCGACTTCTCAGCATGAATACAAAATCATATCGGTGCTTCACTACGAAAATAAGGAAGATTGAACAATCCATACTGAAAAAGGTACGTATGTGCTACTCTTTTCCTCAATATTTACAAGGGCATTGGATTATTATTATTTTTTTTAATCAGCTCAAGAATCCACATTTTACAATACTAACTCATAGATGGAACCTCTTTAACCTATTTATTTATAATCTGGTATTAATCTTTGGCTGTTAGAAAAATTCTCACTAATGCAAGCAGAATCAACAGTATTTAGACAGGAGTGAAGTAAAATGCTGATAGGCAAGCATTTTATTCTTGAGTCTCTACCTCCGAAGTACAGGGGATACCTGGAAAGTCAGAGTCCCACCAAAAAGGAAAAGAAAAAAGGCTTTCTCACAGATGAACAGAAATTCCCAAAGCTGTCAAATAGCACCAATTAAATAATTCTGAAACAATTTATTTGGCATTACGCAACTAAAAAATTAACAAATATTTGCTTGCCTTTGTTTTGGATCTCTGGCTTGCTCATGTGTCTGCATCACAGACCTGCTGAGCTACATTTGCTACCATTAACAACGACAGAAAAATCTTTATCAAATGTTCTTGACAATGCTTGCTCATTCCTGGCCCCTGCAGTGAGTAATTTTTTTACTTTGATTAATGTTAAGTAAAGATTACCATTTGGGTTCCTTTTCTTTTTTTTCCTGCCTATTATTTTTTTTAATTTTTTCCTCCCCAAACTTTTTAGCATCGCTCCCTTATTTATTCAGGTTATGTAATACTTTACCTTCTCCTTTAATGCGATTTTTTTACATCAACATTTTCTAATATGGGAATTGGAGCAGAAGGGAGACAGGTTCAATCATGCCTTATTTTAAACATACAAAGTTCTTCTATTCCCCATGCTTGCTAAATGCTTTACGTCTGTCTTTTTCATTTGATCACTGCAAAATTTAATTTGTTTTAATTTTGATCTTTTATCCTGATTTCCTTAACTTTCGTTACCAACTCATAATGTATTTGAGTAGCACAAGCAGGCCTCCAGGTTAACTGAAAACCTGCTTTCGTGTTTTCTCCTCACAGAAAAGTAATTCCATCCTCTGAGGGTCACAACTATCCATTTCTTTTAAGTTTCTTTTAAGTTTTAAGTAAATGTCAGCCTTTCAAACCATATACAACGCTCCTTGGAAGATAATCATTTCAGTACAGCTCCTGCACAAACAAGAGTGCTTACGTGACCACTTATATATCATCACCTATTTAATAGCTTTTTTTTTAAATTTTAAGAGATCACCATGTTTTTATGAAGAAAGGTAAACAGGTGTGTGTGTTTATAAACAACAACATACACTCAAGCCTTCGTTTAACGTTACTGGATCACATTTGGATAGGTTGTTCCAGATCAACACCTGTAAGTATGCTAAAGCAATAAATATGCTGGAACCCCTTTTACTCAAGCTGTACTAAGCACTATTTGTACTGATTTCTAGATTATCATCTAAAGGCATCTCTAAAACATCTAATTTTTTCAATAACAGCGAGGCAGACAGATAGCAGCAGCAGACATAACCATATGTAGCTCTGGTAGAGCAGCTTTACGCTGTTCCAGGAACAGAGGTTGATCTTAGTAGCTTTTACACACCATGGAAATACTTTCATGTCCTGAAAAATGAGCAATAGTTCTAGGTTTAATGCATGAAACAGTTTTAGGAGACCGGAAGACTTTAAAAATAACTACAGTTTGAAACATTTTTTAATGAAAATTAAGCATTATTAAAGAAGAGTTACTTCCTCTTAGTTAAGTGTAATAGAAGCTGAAGTAGACAAAGAAATGCTGTAGGTTAAGCCAGCAAGCAGGTACGTCATTCATCTGTTGGCAGGAAGTGATTTCAGTCATACAGCAAGCATATTACAGCCTTCAGAGTTATGTTAATTTCAAGTTTGGTACTTGCATCAAGAGTTAGCAAATGATATTTCAAGCATCTTTATGAGGAATAACAGCCTGCAACTGCATCAGCAAGTATTTTCAGTGCTTTCAAAGAAAAAACGAGCCTAGCATATTTGCCTGACTTCATAACATTTACAAGATCACATCCATCACAAGTCACCAACGATTTCTGAAATGCAAGCATACAAACCCCCCAAATTTAGAGTTTTCTAATTATTTGGATAACTAATTATTCCTAATGAAAAGCTGGGGAACAATAAAAAGCAAAGTAGAACAACCTTCTTTTGGTGAGCCGAATGATTAACAACTGGTCTACAGTCACACCATTCAGATTACTGCTATATGAAAGCCAAACTTACTGTACTCTTATGCACTAATCTACTGAAAGCTCAAAAGTAAAAAAAAAAACACAAGCAAACAAAAAAAACCAGGGAGTATACCGCAGATTTTAAACATGTAAAGGACATCACAGCTTCATTTGGAGCTGAAAGAGCCAAATCAGAGGAATTCTGTGCTAAAATTCTCCGCAGTTAAGCTGAAAGAAGAACTGTGATATTTGAAGGCGGGAAAATGAAACGCCTCACCAACTTCCTGCTGCGATTTACTCTTACACTTAAGGCAAATTACCAACACAGTATTGGAAAACACACCCTTTGGTGCAGAGAGTGTTCTTAATCTTCACTGACCACCTGAAATGTTGAGGTTAAAAGCCAGCTACATTTGGCCAGTTTAGTAGGACTGCATAGTAAATAATATGCTAAACAATCCATATCTATTTCTTCCCTCACAGTGTCTCAACAGGTTTTATACTTTACGCTTCTGTAAAGAATAAATCGTTGGCAAAATTCTCAGTTAGTTGATCCAAAGTATAACTTCAACCATAAAACTGTTAGAAGATGCCCTGGATTCATCCTCAGTCATTGCTACTTTAGGGACAAAAGAACAAAAGGAAATGGTAGTCTCAAGCAACCTGTGGAATGAACATCTCAACCCAACCAGATATTCCAGAAGATAATATGCTGATTTGCACATTAACTTCTGGAATGCTAGAAAACCATGACTTCTACTTGTCAAAGTCACACCTTTCTATGCAAATTTCCATCTGTGTTGCTTTCTTCTTAGCTGATCTTGTTGTACGTGCAATCAAATCAAATAGCACTCCAGGTAGAATTTATGTTTCTGAGATACATGGCTATAATTCTACATGATTGGAACAGAGTGTATTTTGCATCTTGTTTGTAGACTGTAATACAGCAATTAAAATCTACAAAAAAATATGCCATGGGTGGAAATAAGTGAGAGGCATTGCCTAAAATAGTCTGACAGCAAGTCTTGTTATAAAAGGCTCTGTAAAAATCTCTAAAGGTATCAAAACATTTTCAAGTGATATTATGTTATAAACTTTAAAAAGGCCTTTGTATTTTCCCTTTTTTAGTATCAAATCAGAACGAAAAATTTAACAGCTGATAGCTTCTTTTTATCCCTTTCTCTAATGAAAAGCCCTAAATTTGAAGGGGAAAAAGAGAGCTGGAATGAAAAAACCTCGAAGGTTCTAATTAACCCTATACTTTTTTTTTTTTCCACAAAAAATACTGGAAAACAAAAGCTGCTATAATTGTTTCCTGTCTCTCAGTCAACTCTATCATTTATCATACTGAGGACACAGTAGGATTATAACTCTACATATAAATTTTTATGCAATTAGACACGTAACCAAATGAATATTTTCAAGTATGTTGCACTGGACAATATCTTGTACTGAAAACATTTACTTAGCTTTTTTTCAGTGCTATTTTATACTGAGATACCTTTCAAAACAGAAAACACTTTTGACTGGTACTCCTAACAGGAAGATCTGATTTTTTGTTTCCAAAATTAGAATCATAAATTAAAACAGCTGCTGAATTCAAGTAGTTATCTAAGTCTTCATGTTTTGTTTAAAAATGTTGTAGTCAGAAAGCTTTGTCTAGCCACAGGAACAAGGAATAAATGCCATTTTATAAAATTACAATAGTACAACTCCCCTATAGTCATGTCCTATACACAGATTTCTAAGCAGCTATCATATACACTAGTATACATCCAGGTGTAAATATGTGCTATGATATACAATACCTACTTATACTTACTTTCCTATACAGATGCCAATATCTATGATGTTTGTATATATCTGAGTACTGAAAATTAAGTAATTTCCTTCTATTTCCTCTGAAGTCTGTGCACCTGTCACATCTTAATTCAAATCCTTTACCTCTCATTGAA